>JABASH010003647.1:0-15939 GCA_019776445.1 Tomocerus maximus | reverse complement strand
ATGTTGCTTAAGGGGAGTTTAAAATTAAATGGAAATCTGTAAGTAGCTACTTGCTGACTTGATTGCACTTTTCTGCTCGGTACATGGCTTTGTGTTTCGGATATTAATTTTTTAAAGGATTGGGGAGTAGTGAATGAGGAAATTAGATTCTCGGAATAAGAAGCTAGAGGATGAAGATGGTGGGTATTGTCAATTTTCAATTAGCGGCGGATGGTGATGGTTGTAATGGATTTTTGTTGCAGGAACGTTGAAAGGTGGGTCAAAGAAGAAAAAGAAGAGGAACCGAAAGAAGGGTAACGTGCGGCCAGAGCGGTCCCTTTGGTGCCTTACAACCAAGAACCCACTCAGGAGACTGTGCTATGCAATTATCGAGTGGAAGTGAGTATGAATTTGCAAATCCTCTTCTATCGTCAGAGGAAAGGGATTATAGTCGGAAGTTACTTAACAAGAACGCAAATTAGATTTCGTGGTTTTTGCATCAGTGCCGTCGCTGATTACCTTAGCGTGTCATTTCACTGTAATATCCGAACTATATAATTTGTAATGTCTTGGTTTCCTTATGTTAATTTGTATGATGGCGATAACGATAACCTGGAGAAATCAATTATATGCCAGTGATATCACAGACTTTATGCAGATATACATTAGATGTAGTATTAGGTAGGTCAGAAGTTGGTCTAGCATTTAGTGCTAGAAATAGATTACGATGAGATTATACAATAATATATGAAATAGGTTAATGCTTTTAGCATTTGACAAATTACTACTCGGAATAAAATGTCAAAATGTGTCTAGACCGTTCGATTGGATGATTCTCGTGACGATTCTGGCAACCTGTGCTTGTTTGGCTTTAGGACAGCCCTATCCTAACAATGACACGGACAGTTTTAACGATAAGCTGGTAATAAACATTTCTTACATAATATTTCCACTTATCTCAGCATAAAAATATCCTTTCAGCACTACTCAGCCCTTTCTGGGATTCCTTTTCTGTTTTATTACAATAGGAAGAATTCGAAATAGTTTTCACGGTGATATTCACAACGGAGTCCGCACTAAAAATTATAGCATACGGCCTTATCGCTCATGAAGGTGCCTATCTCCGGAGTATTTGGAATGTTCTAGACTTTTCAATCGTCGCCGTTGGGTGAACTAATCAAAATCCCATTTTTAAGCTTTTCTATAGTTGATCTTTTAATTGAGAATTGTGACCTAATTAACTCTTACAGTCTCCTTAGTTCAGCTCTGTCCTCAGTAATGGCAGGATTTGATCCAAAGGCATTACGAGCATTTCGTGTTCTTCGTCCGCTCAGACTTGTTTCTGGTGTTCCAGGTGAGTCACTCCTTTTTTGTGTACTTTTCCAAGTCTGCATATCCGAGAGCTTGGTTATTATAAGTTGATAGAGAATTCTTATTCTCGCATGCTAAATAGTCAGATAAAAGCCACAGCGAAGAGGGAGGCTTATTTGGATACAATATTATCTTTTACAAGAGCATTGCAGTCATCGTCTGTCGCATTCTATCGCAAAGTAATTTTGTTATGCAAAAAAACTGCATGCAAACTTAGACAGTAAGCAAAACTTACGACGAAACTGAATATTATGCGGTGTGTACATGAAATATTCATTTCGCACTGTTATTATCCTTATTACTAAGGTGTGCATGTATATTCTATATCAATACAGCTAGGTACCTACTGCATGTCCGTTTGCTAGGTACCTACTAGTATCTATATACTTAATCTACATATACGTACGATCTAGAATTCGCATGCATTATTAAAGATGATATCGACGTGCAATATTTTATTCTGACATAAATTCAACTTTCACCTGCAGTAGAAACGCAAACTAAACCCATTCTTTCTGATATACGTACACGTTTTATATATCACAAAGTTTTACAACTAAAATTATACAATATCCGAATATATACCAGGCTAACAAAGATTATATAATCGTAACAGTAAGTGCCTACCTATATGTTGGCATTTTGGGCAGGGAATTGGGTTTTCTGACTAAATATTTAAAACCTCTGTATCTGTATTTACCGAATTTTGCACGAAAGTTTGCTATAAAACTTTCTCTCGGAATTATTAATATTAAAAACGGGTTAAGCTCTTCGGTCAGACTATAATACTCTTGCTCTCATAATAAAGTTGGTTCAGGATAAAAATCTTAATTAATTTGACCAAAATTTCTAATTGACGGAATTTTCTGTTCTTTCCTTTTGTCCAGCTCTTCAGGTGGTTATGAACGCTATTCTGATGGCTATGCTTCCTCTACTAAATATTGCTCTCATCGTCCTTTTCGTCATTGTTATCTATGCCATCATTGGCCTGGAGATGTTCTCTGGGAAGTTGCACAGAACATGCTTTCATAATCAGACCAGTAAGACAGATTTGGAGTCTACGATTGGAAAACCTTCCAACATTTTAATTCTTATTCAAAACTGATGCGGAAATGTGAAATTAATTGAAAGTTTCTTGATCATAGGGGAAATGATGAAAGCTCCGCAAAGTAATTGTGGTGGTCATTACAAATGTGATGATGATGATCCGTTTTGGGAATGTCGACCTTACTGGGCAGGTCCTAATCAGGGTGTGACTAATTTCGATAATATTGGTCTTGCCATGTTGACTGTTTTTCAATGTATCTCCTTAGAAGGTTGGACTAGTGTCATGTATAATGTGAGTACATTCTTTTATTTGTAAGAGGATCCTCGAATGCCGAATGCGGGTAGAATAAGTTGTAAATTGTTTCTTTTTTGTGCTGAATAGTTAACAGATGCAATGGAGGTGTCATGGTTATGGATCTACTTCGGGTCACTAGTCGTTCTAGGTGCATTTTGTGTAATGAATCTTGTTCTTGGTGTGCTAAGTGGGTATAATGTCGTCCCTCCTTAAACCTAAACGAAATTGCCATGCCCATTACTAACCCTTGTCTCATGTCATCCAAACGTGTTCTTTTGTGTGCTCCACAGAGAATTCTCAAAGCAGAAGGAGAAAGCCGAGTCTCGTGGGGAGTTCCAGAAGCAGAGAGAGCAGAAATTAGTGGAAGATGCTCTGAAAGGCTATTTGGACTGGATCACACAAGTGGAGAATAGCATGGCGGAGACCCACGCTGACTACAGCCACAAACGTAGTTAGTTTCGTCTGCTTTCAAATGTTTCTGTGTACAGAGTTCTCTACAACTTCCTCTCTCCAAATGGCTTCCGCCGCCTTTGAGTGGCAAGGAATAAAATTCAGGATCGTATTGTAGATTGTCGACGTCAAGTTGTTAAGTTTGCCAGGAAGGACATAAAACTCCGAATCATGTTTATGATAAGCCTTTTCCCTATTCATGCACCGCTGATGACAATCTACACTCCCGGCGAATGTTTACATCTTTCTTCATCTAACTTTTACCTATTTGTCGTTTCCATCCACTTTAAGAGCTGTGCATTGATGCGCTCCAAACTGTATCAATCTAATACTTAGCAAAATTGTCCGTCAAACGGATTCCCAGAACTTTTTATCCTTCGGAGGAACGTAGAGAAACCTGTATACATTATTTAGCGAACAAATTCCTACTTTCTTTTTAATATATCATGCAATAGACTACCTATCGTAAAAACTACACCCAAGAAGATCTAAAAACCTACTGTGTGTTTTATTGCAGCCAAAATACCACTCGTAGAGGAGGATAGCATTGAGGTACCGTCTGAAGATAAGACAACGTTGGGCAAGTACGTGACTCTTTACACTAACATCTCCAGCAATAAATTCGTAAATTATATTACGCTGTTTACTTAATTGAAAATTGATTATTTTCAGGGGGAACAGTCGAGTCAAGAGCGCATGTCGTACAATGATTAAGTCACAAATGTATCTGACTACTTACAACTATTAAAATCTTTAATTAAGCTTGTGAAAGCTGTTTGCTATCTAATGGTAACTCTTTTTGAATCAACAGATTTTACTGGAGTATTATAGTCTTGGTTTTTTTAAACACGGTCGTTCTGGCCACTGAGCATCATATGCAACCTTCTTGGCTTGAAGAGTACCAAGGTAAAGACATATGTGTCACAAAGTCACAAACTTTTTTCTTTCCCTTGCCCTTCTTCATGGGTTACTAAACTAGTTTATTCCTTTTTTCAGATAAGACGAATATAATCCTTGTTGCTATATTTACTTTTGAAATGCTCCTGAAAATGTACAGTCTTGGAATGCGGGTAAGTAAAAAACAGAGACATGCACTCAAATCTTGTAAGTAGCTCACCCTCTGTTCATTCTTGCAATGCGTCAACACAAAACTATGTACATAGATAACATTTAAATATTTTTTGTACATTGTGTATCTAGTTTTGATCTGCCAAGTCTCTTTTACGTAATGTCATGTTGGATTGCAGAATGCTTTTTCATCGATTTATAAGAATGTCATTATTATTGTGTTCCAGAAATACTTCGTGTCCCTTTTTAATCGTTTCGATTTTTTGGCTACTACTGCGAGCATTGGAGAGGTGCTTTTGGTAAAATTTGAAATTCTTCCACCCGTCGGCGTCTCCGTACTCCGATGTATTCGGCTCCTTCGAATATTCAAAGTGACAAAGTAAGTTCTTCCTCTCCCATTTATGACAGATTTAAATTATTTAATTATAGTATGTAATAGTATTTAATTAATTATCTAAATTATATATTTTGTTATCTAAGTTTAGTTTTTTATTCTTTGCAGACATTGGAAAGCCCTTTCGGATCTTGTTGGGTCTATTTTAGGCTCACTCCACTCCATCCTCTCTCTATTGTTTCTCCTTTTTCTTTTCATGATGATTTTTGCCCTTTTGGGGATGCAGGTGTTTGGAGGAAGATTTAATTATGAATCCATGGAAGAGAAACCTAGGCAGAATTTTGACAGCTTTTCCACGAGTCTACTAACATGCTTTCAGGTGATTTTTTGTCTTTCACTTAGTGGTCGGCGTAAATAATTTTTGGCTCTTTCACCAAACTCTGTATTGTGCAGATCTTGACAGGCGAGGATTGGAATGAGTTAATGTACGTCGGGATTGAGTCATATGGGGGAGTGTCCTCTGCTGGAATTGTAGCGTCCTTGTACTTTGTCATCCTCTTCATTTTTGGCAATTGTAAGTTAATCCTCTCGAACATAAAAGTAACAGACTGAATAGAATTTCCGACAAGGCGAATTAAAATGTCGTTTCTGCTAGACAAACTAATTTTATAAATGGCTTTATTTGTTTGCTCGCAGGCATTCTTCTCAATGTGTTCTTGGCTATCGCTGTCGATAACTTGGAATTGCCCGACGTGGAGAAGGACGAGGAAGAGCCGGTTTGTTCAACTTCTACATGTTTTCAGACTTTTCATTTAGGTACTCTCAACTATATAGTTCATAAGTTTCGTGTGTGTCTAACAGGAAGAAGAAATTCAAAAGGAGCCGGAAACCAAAGAAGAAAAGCCACTGTATAAATCATAAACTACACTAAAAGCTAATGTATTTGTGTCAACTCCCACTTAATAATGTAATTCTGTCAACAGGTTCAAGACTCCAGAAGAAAAAGCTGCAGCAGATCTAAAAGCTGAAGAACAAGGCAAGTGCAATCAATTCTGTCCTAAATCAATAGCAAGAATACAGTTTTTAAATTGTTTAACTCGATTTGTTTTGAAAAATAGTCATCATATACTGTTTTAATGAATGGTTTATAAAATGAGTTTCTTCAGCGAAAGTCCATAGATTTTCCATAGATTTCCATAATTTTGATGAAGCAAGGGATTTATTTGGCTGACATTTTATTACGATAGTCATGCCAGCTAAAAGGCATTTATTAGCGTCGTAGATTGCTATAGTTGAAGAAAGGATCAATGTTTTGATAATGTTTATTGTGATATGAAATCTCAGCGAGATCGTTATAACTTTGATGTCAAGTATTATTACAGGACTATTAATTGGTTTTGACAGAGGACGAGCGTCGTATGCCACCTGCAGATGATGATAACGTTGATGTAATTCCAGAAGGTTCCAGTTTCTTTATCTTGTCAAGCACAAACATGTAAGCGTGTTTTATGCCTTTTCTTTGTCTCGTCATAATTCTGATTGCTTATATATATAAAACAATTCTGGGAATGATTCTTTGTTGCAGACTTCGCGTTTTTGTATTTAATTCGCTGACAAATAAAGTCGTGGCGAATATTTTGTTGGCTTGTATCCTGGTTTCATCTGCTATGTTGGCTCTTGAAGATCCTGTTTATGAAGACTCTCCTAGAAATCAAGTATGAATGATAGAATTAATAAAACAATTTTGTGTGATGAACTGCAATCAGGTTGAGTGATTTTTTTATGAATTGCTTCTGTTTTTCTCGAGCAGCTCCTCAACCAATTCGACTACTTCTTTACGGGAGTTTTCACAATTGAACTCACAGCCAAATTAATCGTCTATGGTCTCATATTTCATCAAGGAGCTTTTCTACGTTCTCCCGCGAACATTCTTGACATGATTGTTGTCTCTGTTTCCCTAGTGTCCTTCTTTTCAACGTACACACGCCTCTAACATTTCTAATTGGTGATTAATGTCGTTTGTGTTGATTACACTCGTTTCTTCTAAACTTAGATCTGGTGCTGTTTCCACTGTTAAAGTTCTTCGTGTGTGTCGAGTACTTCGCCCTTTGCGAGCTATCAACCGTGCCAAGGGACTCAAGGTACTCATAGCATAATATACATGCATTTTTGATCTTTATGCGGAAAAGTAGTAAATTATGTTAATTTATTTCAGCGTGTCATTCAATGTATGACTGTAGCTGTTAAAACGATTGGCAACATAGTCGTAGTGACGACGCTACTCGAGTTTATGTATGCCGTCATAGGAGTTCAATTATTCAAAGTAATATTTAAAATATATAGAACATATAATAATTGCAGACAGTAGGTTCGTTTATCTATGCAATTTATTTCTAATTCTAGGGGGCCATGTATGAATGTACAGATCAGTCTAAGAATACTCCAGAGGAGTGTGTGTAAGTAAAGACAGGATTTATAGCGACAACTGTGTAATATTTTATGCTAAACTACATATCGATTTATAAATGTAGAGGTAAATGGTTTACTTACGAAGAAGAGGGGAGAAAGCCAATAGTACAAGAGCGTGAGTGGGTTAACAATCCATTCGGTTTTGATTCGGTTGCGAGTGGGATGCTCACAATGTTCGTTGTATCAACATTTGAAGGGTGGCCACAGTAAGTTCCGTATGAATCCTTTCCTTTGCACTATCAACTATATAGATAAAAAATTAATGAATTCGATTCCAAAATGTGTGATCGTTTGCAGAATGTTGTACCGCTCAATTGACTCTAATGCCGAAGATAGGGGACCAATTTATGATTTTCGTAAAATTGTAGCTACTTTCTACATTTCGTATTTGATCATTGTATCATTTTTTATGATCAACATTTTCGTCGGTTTTGTCATCCTCACCTTTCAGAGTGAAGGTGAGAAGGAGTACGAGCATTGTGAGCTGGAGAAAAATCAGGTAGAGTGGGAAAGTGTTGTTAATGCTTGTTTAAACGAGGCTGATTTAATATTGTATAATTTCTGCAGAGGAGCTGTATAGAAATCGCCCTGAAAGCCAAGCCAGTGAAAAGATTTGTTCCCCCGCTGTACACATTCCAGTATAAAATTTGGACCATGATTAATTCTCAGACGTTTGAGTACCTCAATTTTTCCCTTATTATGCTCAATACGGTATCTCTTGGAATGGCATTTTATGAGCAGCCTGATTGGTACACGGAAATCCTTGATTATGGAAATTTATTCTTTACCGCTGTCTTTACTGTTGAACTCGTTCTCAAACTTTTTGCATATGGACTCAGGGTAAATCCCAGCTACTTCCTTTTTAATTTCTACTCTGTATGATCTGACGACTTTGTAGCCATTTCTCCATTTTATACACTTTACGGCTGAAGCCAAGTGCCAAACTCTGCTATTTACCGTATTAATTTGCATGTTTAACTTTACAAAAGATCTTTATCTTTACATCTCTTCTAGACTTGTCATTCCACAATTGGAAAGTGAAGTAGAAGTGCACTTTGTGATGTTTATCTATCTAACTACATTCCCTGTACATTCTTGTTTGATCTTAAATGTAACTTTTTACCCCTAAGGTCTACTTCCGTGACGCTTGGAATGTTTTCGACTTTTTGATCGTCATCGGCAGTTTCATTGATATAATAGGCGAAGATATTCAAGTAAGACTAACTATTGTATGCTTTTCTTATTTTTATCGTTTTGCTTCATCTCGCTCACCATAAAGTAGAATTGTCAACTCAAATTCAGATTTCGCCAACTAAACACTCCATTCACTTACTACTCTCTGTTATACTGCTTCCAGTTGCAAAACAGACAGTCAAACTATGCGCTCTGTTCCTGAAAAGTTTAACCTTCTATTTTATAACTACAACTTAGTTGTAATTAGTTCCTAGAGGATCTTATTTTTCTCTACTATTTTTCTAAATTTTTAGTCTTGAAGTATTTAGTATTTCTTAACATTTTTTCAGACAATATTTTTAATCTTGCTAGTATTAGTACACCTATACTGACCTACAACTATTAAAATACACTACTAGTCCATAAAATAGTTTGTAGAAATTAGATTAGAAATTAGAGTGTAATTGTTAGTATTTTGGTTTTAGATTGGTGTCTTCCGATTATTTCGTGTTGGGCGGTTGGTGAAACTTTTGAATAAAAGTGAAGGAATCCGTACTGTTCTATGGACATTTATCCAGTTAGAACTATTCTGCATAGAATAATTTAATTTATGGGCCAAGAAAATTGAGACTAATTAATAGTAATTGCATTTTGTGTAATTTGTGACTAAAATCTATGGATATATTTTTACAGATCGTTGAAAGGATTGCCGTATGTATTATTGCTCATGATGCTGCTATTTTTCATTTACGCGATTGTCGGGATGCAGGTGAGAGATCCGATCGTCACATCCTTAAAAATTCTATGAGTGACATTGACAGGTCAGGGATATAGAAATTCATCAATGGAGACATAATTGTAATTTTGCGGAAGTAATTTTGTAAATGTTGACATTGACACTCAAGTTGTCTCGGTTCTGCGAATGTAAATGTGAACCCGTCACGAAAACCGGAAAAATGTAATTATCTCTATAATGACATAGACATTCTGTAGAAATTCCGTAGTGGGTTGGACTAATTCATCTAAACCGCATTTAAATCTAGATTACTTATTTACTAGTGCTTTCTCCTGAGTAACTCTTTCGATATTTCATATTTCCGATTTTGATAATTTGAAAAGGTTCCGTCGACTTGTCGTCAGTGTATTTTCTTATCCCAATTTTGCCTCCTACTTAGTTACTTCTTACAATTCATATTCTTCTGGGCAGAACATAGTTGCTGAGTAGAACTCTAAAATAAATTGACATAGACCATAGACTTAAGTAGATCCTATTTTTAGTTCATAGGAAATAATCAAATAGACAAACATGTATTTTGTTGTATGATGTTGTAGATGTTTGGAAAAGTTGATCTCAATAGTGAAACGCAAATTCATAGAAATAATAATTTCCAAACCTTTGGTAATGCCCTGATGCTGCTCTTTCGTTGTGCCACAGGTACTATTTCATTTGACTCGGTAAAAGTAGAGATTTGCATGTAGAATGTAGAGCAAGCCTTGTAGATCACATTTACATTTACTGTACTACTAGCCATACTAACTTACAGCAGTTTATTATTTATTTATGTAATGAGAATGTTTCAATTTATAATACAATACTTCCATTGTGCATTATACTCTAAAAAGTACAAAAACTTGTGTAAATCAAGAAACAGCAGCTACCGTCAAAAAGTTAAATTAATTTCTCATTCTCTATACTTAGATAATTAATTAGCATGTTTTCATCTGAAACGTACACTTAGTGCCAGACCAGGGTAAACCGACACGTAATTTAATGCACACTATAGTGGGGGTAATCAAATCAACAACTTTCGTCATTCATTGTGATTTGTTTTAGATTTAGTGATGCACAGACACTTATATAGTCCAAACGAGTTAAGTTAGCCTATTACAACTTTGACGTGGTTTTCCAACTTTTTGATTGGCTCTTGCATTTTAATTGTTCTTTTACAGTTTAATTTGCTCACGCCACACCACACCCAATTGTCTATTACTGACAAAATGAGGCCACTCAATAAGAATCATGTAAACATGTTGTTATACATTTTTCATTTATAACGCCATTATTACGTACTTAACTAGTTCTCACACGTTGATTACCCCCAGTGCACATAGTAGACTCAGATTTTATTGCACTGCAAGTTTGCGATTTAAATAAATTGGCCTTGTCTCATTTTAATATTATATTCTGCAGGAGAGTCCTGGCAAGATATCATGATGTCTTGCATCAAAAGTTCGGACGTCAAGTGCTACCATAATCCACAGGAACTTGCTGCATTGATGGACTCCGGTTAAAATCACTCCTGGTCAATAGTGGTCTTAAAGACCCTATGGCCCGGTTAAAATAGGTCAAACAATGGTCAAAATGGTCAAAAGTAGCCAAAATATATATTTTGCGCTAATCTGCGCAACTATTAGCATTTAGAATCTAAATTTTAGATTAATTATCCATATTTCAAAGAGTATCGCTAACTTGCCTTTTCTGTGGCATAAATATATCATGTTATGTTGTGATTTGTGTCAGTCATGAACAGAGGTTAGTAATAGTCTATATTTTATATTAGCTATTTCAAAAAAACCTATTGCAAACTATAGTTTATACATTTTTAGGATAAATCAATGTTTTGTCCCTTTTTTGTTTTTTCTTTCACGTAATTACCCCCAAAGAACGTCTATTGAGACTTGAAAACGCGCTTTTTGACCATTTTGACCATTGGCCGGTCAAAATCAAACAAGTGATCAAAATGCCAACCCTAAATAGTGGCTGATTCAGATATATCTCCTGAACACGAGCCGATGGTGGATAAGGAAAGCTGTGGAAGTAACTTTGCCTATGCCTACTTCGTCTCTTTCTTCTTTGTGTCGGCATTCCTGGTTCGATTTCATCTTGCAGAGTCAGGATTGTGTAAAAGTCCCATGATGTTTACAGAATTAAATGTTTGTAGATGCTGAATTTGTTCATTGCCGTCATCATGGATAATTTCGATTATCTGACCCGTGACTGGTCTATCCTTGGAGCTCATCACTTAGGAGAGTTCGTTCAACTTTGGAGTGAATATGACCCAGAGGCCACAGGGCGTATTCCTCGTGATGATGTGATCGTCCTACTTCGTACTTTAAGTCCACCCTTGGGACTGGGAAATTTATGTCCGCCCAGAATTGCGCACAGGGTTAGCGATTCTTTAATTTAATAGAGTTATCACTTAATAGGTAAATTTACTTCAATTTAAAGAAAATTGTCTTTAAAAACAAGTCTTATTTATTTAATGAACATTCGCTATAATATTATCTCATGTGGTGCTGATACAGAGACTAATTCAAATGAATATGCCAATGAATGAGGACTTCACCGTGGGTTTCAATGCGACGCTTTTTGCATTGGTTAGTTATAATTTGCTATTTTTCATATTAGTGATCCAAATTTGGTCAATTAGTTGTAGTTTTCTCAATTCCCAAGAAGGAAAGTTTTTTAGAATTTTAATTTGGTTTCCTGTAATTACAGGTGAGGACGGGTCTCCAAATTCGAACTGAGGGAAAGAGCAAAAAGGAATTGGACGCTGATTTGCGTCACGTGATTTTTACCCTTTGGAAAGATATCGACCCCATTCTGCTGGACCAAGTGATACCTCCGCCTTCAAGTAAATCCATCGGTTTAATGTTGAGAAACTATTTAATTTTAATTATTAAAAAAGTTTCTTTAATCATTGTTATTTATTTATTTAGTTCGTGCTGAACTAACAATTGGAAAATTCTATGCTGTCGTTTTACTTCAAAAGCAACTGAAGAAAATCCTTACTAAAAAGAAAGAGAAATTGGCGCAAGAAAAGGATGCTTCTATGCGAGACAAGGTGAAATATTTTATTCTGCACTTTATATTCAGTCGCAACAAAAATGTAATTCGTTGTTTTTTTTCAGGACAACTATAATGAATTTTCTGAGCATTCAGGACAGAAGATGGATCACAAAAAATATCAAGATTACAGAAGAAGGTCCAGAGATGATTATGCTGATGTGAGTGAAATGCTATTCTGTGACTAATTACATTTAAATATAATATCGCATTTAAATAATAAATAATCTGGGATTAATTGGGCATTTCAGAGTCCCTACGAGTCTGATATTGAGAAAGGTCCAGCGACAGCTCACAAGATTACGAGTCAATGGGTGAATCTTGTGGGTAACTACAACGAGGGTAACTGGGACTCTGCAGACTCTGAGAATAGCGTAGTAATAGTGAATGATTCATTTCGTTCGGATAGTCGTTTCAATCGTCCCCGTCGAAGATTGGAGATGATGCGTAGTTATCCTCCATTTCGTCATTTTGCTCACGCGGAGAACAGGAGTGAGGAGAAGAGTTTCCGCGGTCCTGCTGCCTTTCAGAGATTTCGTTACCCTACAACTGCCAGAATCCTTCCGATCCCGAAACACCTGCGTAGCCCTTCGTTCCAGAGATTTACGAATGTATCAGACAATGCCCGGATGCTGGTGATTCCTAAAATGCACAGTTCTCCTGGGTTCGATGAGGAATTTGATTCTCCGTCACTGGACGCAGACATTAGCTCTTCTCGGACGCTGCCGCTGCCAGCGACTCGTCGTCGCCGTCTCCTGCCATTAACTCCGTCGCGCAATTGGAAACACAACTCATTGCCTACTCACCAGTTCCGATGCGCCCTTGGACACCGCCAACTGCCACCCACTCCCCCCGTGGGGGCCAGACCCACCTCTGTTGATTTGCAACTGCATCAGAATTATGGTAGCACCCGTAGCATGCAAATTTTCCGTCAGCCCGACTACCACGACCTCCTCAGTCCGACAACGCTGGACAGTTCTCCAGCGCCGCCCCCGCCCCTCTCTCAGCGGACCAATGCTACCACAAATCTACACTGTAATTTAATGTTTGAGGAAAGAGGGCTGCCTCCCGCCAGTCCCTTCTCTTCCTTCTCTTCGGCTGGAGACTCCAAGTGGACACATCCGTGCCAACCGTCTGAAATTGAGTCCCTGGCTCCTCCAGACTACGAATCTTCCTCCTGGGAGTACACCACACACGGCCGTTCCAAACGCTTCCTATTCACTGTTGATCTTTAGTCAAAGGTCCAAAATACCAAGATCAAGAATCAACTCCGCTTCAAAGACATTCGCCTTCGATCAAGCTTTGACAAACAATTGCTCTATATAGTAGCTAGCATTTTATAAGATAAGGCCGTTCAGATACGCTTCAACTATAAAATTTCTTCCGTCATGCACAGTGATTCGAATCAATTTTATTCCGTCTGCAGTCAACTCTATTATCGTCAATAGGGATACAACAAAAATTGGGCGGTTAGTCTCCAATGCAATTAGTCATACCTTTAGCAATAATAATAAAATGTACCTACCTTAATTAGTTGGGATTAGACTAATAATTCTTAGCTGCGGCACCATGACCTAACCTTACCTATTAGTATACAATATAATAATATAAAAAGACAAGTAGCCCTAGGCCTATCCTTACCCTCATCATCAATAGTCCATTCTATCTCAAAGGCATTTATTTACGGTAGGTGTAGGTATAGGCTAGCTATATAGCTGTATGTATGTAGGATTAGAAATATAGTAGGAGGTAGACATTAGGGTTAGTGACAACAATAAAATACTAAATCAAGAAATCGCGGGGAAGTGATTAACAATTATCATAAATATATTCAAGTTTTCTTGAAATATATTTTTAAATTATTTTGTTATGTCTAGGTACCTATTCTTACTGTTACTATAATGAAATACTCTCCAGTCGCATCCCCCTCCTCATCTGCGCCCCAACCAACAGCCGAAAAATATTGAAAAAGAGGCCCCAATTATTCCTCACCGCCAAAACACATTATCTCAGTCTCATCTCGCAGAGAATCAGGGTTTCGCGACATTCTTTCTAATTCGTGTCATTTCCCCTTCCTTTACAACAGCCGTATAAAAATTCATCTGAAAAAGACTTCAGCTTATCTAAAAGCAGCTTTTTACTGCTCTAATGTGTTACAAATGCCCTAGATTCCTCGCATATAAGTCTATATAGTACCTACGGATTTTAATATCTCTCTGACCTTGTCGAATAACTTTCAAGGTCAATACAAATATCCGAAATTAGTATCAGCCTGTGGAAACGGATTGGACGCTTGGACTTATATTCGAGGAGGAATTAGGGTAATTGATAAGCGACTACGACTTCCAGATAAGCGTCAACGACTTCCAGATACGGCATTCAGATAAATGTATACTAAATGTTAAGCATCAATGTAATTAAGGTAGATAGATAAGCCTCAGTGACGTTCAGATATAAGCCTAGTGCTTTGAGGTGTGGTCATGATAGGTCTAATTAGGGTGTAAATAGAGAATAGTCAGTTTTGATATCAATTTAGTCACTTGGTTCGGATTTAATATCGGGTAGACCCGAACCCGGGCATTATTACTTACAAATGAAATGCCACACATAATGTTACAATATTGAGTACCTCTTCTGTGTTATAATATTGTTCTGTGGAGTCGATGTGGACATGCACGGAGTGCGCAGAGGATATTTGCGTGCTTTTGTCTCAAATCAATAAATGTATGGACATGCTTAGATACATAATGAAAATATGGAGACTGGATTACGTGACATCTTTAATAACTAATTTGTAATTGTGTCATGTTATGTACAAGTACAACGGATATTTCATTGTTATTTAGTGTTTATGGAACTGTTACTTATCTCATCTTCGAATGAGAATGTTGACTCGATATTTATCTATAGCTAAAATAAAATGTAGCTCTCAAATGTAAATCTCAATCTCAATTATTTACTCGTCCCATAAACCTTAAACACGCTTATCTTTTCTTGGGCCCTCATTTGTCTTTCTGAGTAAAAAACAGTAAATGTGAGTAAAATTGACAGTCTTTTAAGTCTAGCCCATTTAGGTAGTGTGTGGTATGCTCTCTTTCAATTAGAGACTTGCCTGGCAAAATTTATTACACGTCATTTCCAAATTTTAAATTAAATACTACCAAGCAACTGCCAACTGTAAATTCAAGCACCCGTAATAAATGTACGTGAACGCCGCATTAGTTTATAAACATAGGTGTTGCTACCACTAGGGAACCACAAAATGATACAGAGGCACAAATGTAAAGGAGTATTGATAATTAATGAGGTGTCCATGTCCCATGTCATGTCACAACAACGGTGTCACGGCCACCTACACCCGAGTAGTCGGCTAAAAG
Organism: Tomocerus maximus; assembly: GCA_019776445.1. NCBI lineage: Eukaryota > Metazoa > Arthropoda > Collembola > Entomobryomorpha > Tomoceridae > Tomocerus > Tomocerus maximus. Next base: position 529 of record JABASH010003647.1, on the reverse strand, counting down.
GTGTGCTGCGCTGTTGTAAAGAACTAATGGTGAGTTCCATAGGAAAGGAGCCCGATTTGAATTTTCAAAATTTGCGTCGGTTGCTTTTCTAAATTCATTTACTTAAATGCAAAGCTCACACTTTGCAAAAATCCCATGTTGATGAGACGTATAATATAGGTAGACGATATCCCCATTTTGAAAATCGTTCAAAATTTTGAAAATTTGTCTTAAAAGGGGTTTCTATAAGAAATTAGTTACAAAAATGCTATACACCTCTATATTCATATACAAAATGATATACATACAAATGTGAAGTAATGCATACAAAATATAATATCAAAGTTTTCTGTCGACAGAAATGAAAATATTGTAAATGCAGAAGGGCTCAGTTAAAAAAGTTCCATTTTTACAGATTTTGAAATAATTATAATTAAACACTTCGGTGATGGAAATGACAGAACATATTCAATTGTTTCGATTACGCACGAAAATATTTGTAGGCTTTGAATAGATACACACCTTTTATACATTGTACAAAATGTCATTG
>JABASH010003646.1:0-15940 GCA_019776445.1 Tomocerus maximus | reverse complement strand
AATACGCACGTTTCCGTACTAGTACTAAACGATAAAATATCCCTGTTCAAATACGTTTTAGTACGTATGCATACTAAACTATTTTTTTCCGTGTAGTAACAATAATTAACCTTATAATGACTACATAAGCAATGGCTATTTCCAGATTACATCTTCGGTGCATTTTAATGCAAAATGCATTTCAATATTAACTCAACATTATAAGTTACCAAAATTAATGTTATACTAGTTTTGTTTGACGACTCGCTGAGATTGACCTCCAAAAAGAATACACTGTTAGCAATCAAACATCAAAGCACAACGTCTATAAGTATATACCTATGTAAGTGTTAAACTCGTATGTTAGTGAATTTACACAAAAATACACAATTTAGATAACTTATTCCTACAGGGTTATGATACTATGTCTATGTGCATTCAGCCTTTGTATGCACATACTTAAGCACTAAAGTGGCATACTATTTTATATAATTCTTCCCAGAGGTGCAGGATACAGAGAAGTACATGTTATTTGTGTGTGCTTATATGTACCTATAAATACTTCCCAAGCAGTTGAAGATGCAAAAAATGGAAGGAAATCGAAAGAAGACCCTGCCCTTAGGCTACTTACTTACAGCTTCGAAGTCTTAATAACTAATCTTTAGTCAACCCTCCCTGTCCAGTCTACCAAATCTTTGATGCAAACATAGAATCAATTATAGTCTTTTTGTGGTTGTATTAAATAGTTCGTCTATTTACAACGCTTGAAAATAATAAATAAATATCATAGGTGCTTAAAAGGATGCTAAACTAATGTATCGTTTATTTGTATCAAAGCATTGTTTCGTTGTTTTTCCTCGATTACTCTTAAGTATTTATATGAAAACAATAAATATAGGCCAGACTTTACATTAGTGTAACAATGACTGCTACACTAAAAATAAAAGGTGCACTAATTATAACTAAAAACGAGCTCTAAGAGGACTCAACTGTCTCAACAGTTTGCATTTAGACTGTCGAGATTTGCACAATAGAAAGAGAAACAAGTCCATCAATCTGAATGATTGAATTCAGTAGAAAATGCCCACGGCCAATTTATATCAAAAGACCATTCTTCATTTACTCTCACTAACTCCTTTTCTTTATCAACTTATTAAGCTAAAGAACTCTTGCCTCCTTACTCGTTACCTCCATTATTGCGCCACAAAAACTATCAACAACAAAAAATGTAATGTTACATCTCTAATCCAATGTACGGCGCAACAAAATATTCAGTGTACATGGGTAGGTTATTTTGTCTATAAAGATTCTGATATTTTATTTAGTACACACAATACACAGAGATCTACACCTACAGATAAAAATATTATTCCTATAACTTTTGCACAGAAATAAGGAATACGCTTTTCTGTCTTTACTATATGTTCATGCGACATTATTTGGAACAACTTTTTTTCTTCCTTACACTGAACACATGCCGTTATTGAAAAAACAAATCAGTAGTTTCCCTTTTATGCCTTGTTACAACTACGCACTATCACTAAGATTCCTGTTAAAATGACCGTGAAAACATTTAGCTATTTTTATTAAAGACAGCTAAAGAAATTTACATTGGTTCATCTTGTGGATGGTAAATTGTATTTTCTGGGGTATTTATTGGAATGAAGATGTCAATTTTTATAACATGCTCCCCTGACGCACAGATACAAAAATTTCAGACTCAGTACTACTTACATATATGTAAAATGCACGGAGTGAATAACGATTGTACTAAACTGTCACATTTGCACTAAATTGTATTTTAATTTATTTATTTAATGTCCCTTGATTTCGTTGAGCATTATCAATGTTTCATTTTGATTTAATCGCTCGAAATAAAAGTTGGAAATGCAACAAATAGTTTCATATGCACAGTTTTCATTTCCAACATGTGCAATAGTAAATGAATTAAACTACAGGCGATTAAATAAATCATTTCTATGAATTCAGGTTCAGATTAAATGTAATTCAAGATTCTTACAAATTCCTGACCATAATTTAGAGACAGAGCCAAGACATCAAGAAAATTGAGTAACATTTCAAGGTAATAAGGCAATATGAGTGCAATTTTGCAAGTATTAAGCATGAATTATAATGTAACATGTAATTGGCTTATATTGTAAACTTGCACCTTCAGGTACACCAGTTTTTCGATAGAACATGATGTACATGTATGACATGAATTAACGAAAGTAGGAAGTAGGACACTAACATTAAATATGCAACTCTCAGTGGGCCAGCAGACAGTTGCTTTGTTATTATAGTGGCGTTTAAGAACAATCAACAGGCAAGAGCAGACAGACCACTTTCAGCTTCAACTAAATTCTCATTCATTGTCAGAAGAAAAACAGTGAAGCACCAACAGATGCTAACGCTCATATTTTTCAGATTACTCTTAGTTATTCACTATTATATTGCATAATACATTGTGATGCAACACATAACCACATTTACCGTAAAAATCATTTGATGAATTTTTAAAGCTGTCCCCTCCTTGCTGATTATTATTGACTCCTGACTACTCTGACTACAAGTTAGCAACAAGAGTTCATCGTAAAATATTTTGCAATATCCAGTAAAATGGTCTCAATATAGTTTTATATGACAAAGTAGTTGCATTTATGTAGAGAAAATTCCGTGAGACTATACTACAACTACAATGTCTTATTACTATTATAAACCCTACAAAACTGTCAATATATAATGCATGTATACAGAAAAACACAGGAAATACCATAGTTAAAGGTTTTCTAGATCTTCTTCAATGTTGAATGCGATGTGGACATTGAATAGATTATACAAGTAATATTATTATCATTAGGAAATTATAGTTACTAGATAGTCAATAGGCTACAGAAATGGAAAAAAACTTGACCAGACAAAGTTAACTGCGCACAATTACTAAGTGTGCCCATCTGCATATTTTTCTGCTCCAAGTTCAAAGAAAATTAAAGAAGTACATTTTATGTTATCATTTTTATCCTAATATGTATAAGATTCTTCGAATACGAAAAATGAAACGCTATATAATATGCTCATAATGTATAAAATAACATTTCCTCATATTGTTTTAAATGACTTCTGGACAAAAAAGTTCTCAATACACACCACTGATTCCTGAACAAAAAGAAGCTGATGGCTATTGGAGTAATGCAGTGGCAAACTACTAGATCCTTACCCTAAGTTGATTTCGTATGCATAATTCATATGGTTACACCGGTATAGCAGTATTATGTGAAAATGTAAGTACACTATTGATATGTACATAGTTGATTTCCAATAGAACGTCAAAATTAAAATGCGAGAGGGAATAAATAAGGGATAGAACTGATAGAAGATCTGAGATAATTAAATTCCTGTGGTACCTAGCGCAACATAATGCTACTATGATCATGATCGTATACTTATTATCTACACACACGTTTCAACAGGTGCCTAAGAATTAAAGATAAATCTCTACAACAAGGAGATTGGCAAAACCTCCAAATTATATGAATTAGTATATATTGCTTATATGTACCTACGATATATCCCCACTTTTATAGGGTTCTTAAACACAAAATAAAGTCTTTAATAATACCCAACTTTCTTCTAGGTCAGCCACCTTCAGTTTATTGTTAGTGTGATCAAAAGCGTTCCACTTTCATTGCGGACATGAACGAGGCTAAAAATACAAACTCATCGTCAGATACATAGATAAATAAGAACAGTCAATGTCCGTATATAGACACATACACTATTAGAAAAACACTTGCTATGTGACAAACAACAAATGAAAATCGTTTCGAAAGTGTTCATGAACGAATGCCTATCGTGCCACTGCCACAATTCATTCTCTAGAAATCTATGAAATTCTGATTTATGATCTGAGATATTTGCGGTGGAGGAGAAGCCAAAAATAGTCACATTAAAAGTAAATAAAGTAAGAAAATTTAAATGCCTGTCCTTTTGCATGTAATATTTGTACAAATATTAAGGAGTACCTAGGTAATAAGAAGGAAAAGTAACTACAAACGTCAATAATACTTTTAAGCATTAATATTTACGACTTGTAATGTAGGTACCAATGTATGTACTAAATACATGCATGCTAAATAAAATTGTTGTTTAGATTTAGAGAATGAGTAAATGATGGCACAAGCCTCTAAGAAAGGAATATCTCCTTTACAATAAATGATTCATTTGAGCAAATAATAACTTTATGCGTATTACCATTATCAATTATTGGTATTACTCTTCACTACGTCAATTAGGAAATATTTTGATTGTGAATATGCACCAAGATCAAGCCTAATGTTTTCAATAAAATAATTTTATAATTGCAAAGGTCTTAAAAGTGCTAATATTGAGGAGAATGAAACTACGAATTCTTCTAAATTTCGGAGTTTATCCCACGGAGTTTCACTTTTATAATCGTTAACAGGGTATTCGGTAAAAATTCCTGAAACAAAAGCTTAAGTTTACTTGACCTTCGGGATTTACTGGTTCTTTTCACAAGAAAATTATTTATTTCAATGCGTCTATGTCCTATTACCTTTTACATGACAGAAAATACAATACATGTTTACTTCTGCGCCAAACAAAGCTACACTGCGCTATAATTATCTGTAAGACTACAACCGATTTTAGTACCTACTCCCTGTCTTTAATCAATAATTAAATAAGTCGTGCTTGAGCCGTGTTAATAGCATTTTTGGTTCTGAACTAACTTGGTAGGTAGCATTTGAGGACATTTAAGACAATATTATTATGGAAAACTTTTGTAAAAATGTATAAATAAAGCAACATGTTCCTTATGTGATGGTAGGTACGCATAAAATGTTTATACTTTTCATATCTAAATCTAAATCGAAAACAAATAGATATGGGTACTTGCTGACTATTTATACGAATGGAAATAAATAAAATTTACTCAAACTCTACGTCAAACTTTCTCTCAGATAAATATTTGGTTTCTGAAGTTTTAGATTGTTGCAGTGTTCATTATTAAAGGAGGTCGGAAAAGAAATGCAAATTCTTAAAGGGTCCAATATCAAAGTGCGTAATATCAAACCTTTTATTTCACTGTAACTCATTTTTAACGGCTAACAGCTATCAAAAACAATTATTTTAAGACATCCAAGTTTTCTTCAAATTAAGAGAATATGGAAAACATGTAAAAATGTATCTTGGATATTTTGCTAAAATATTAGAATTTATATTTTTGTGATAAGTAGGACTAAAAATTAACCATTAAAATTACTTACAGCGCTCTAGAGAGCATCCTACGCTTTGGAGCTGGTGGATAGTTTTCCGTTTCGTTAGTTTCATTTGGCTCTACAGCTGTGTTTAACTCGTTTTCACTGGAATTGGAGATTGCATCTTCCTTCGAGGACCCTTGTACTGGACTCGGCGCTTGAGTTTCGTTGGTTTCTTGGGTTTCCATCTGACATTTGCTGTAAAACTAGCAAAAATAATATATCTGCAAAAACAACAAAATTATTCAACTTTCATAGTAAGTACAATCCATTGTCAATGAATTCTGTTGGATTTTTATTGAAATACGAATCTTTAAATGTAAACGAAAAATAGAGCCAGTTTAACAAATGTATGGACAGGCTAAATTATTTAAAAATATGAAAATACTGAAGCTACGTATAGGCAATAGCCAGTGGGTGATGGTGTGGATTTAGTAGGTTTAAGGTTACACATAACACAAAATCTCATTGACAAAATAAAAGGTTCATTTTGAGTAAATACAATATCTACATAAACTAAGTCGTAAATATCTTTATGGGCAATACAATTTTATTATCGAAATCTAATCCTAAGATGTTACCTTGTGAAGTTGGTAGATTAATGTATATTTGGGCTGTCAACGGAACAATTAACTTTCAAGAAGCTTCCAAATATTACTTATTGCACCAGTTAGCAGCCTAATCTGTAAATGAAACAAATAGTTAGAACTTCTTCATGCTTTTAATGATTGCCTTCAATTACCAGACAAACTCATTAAGTTCTCTGATCTAGAAACATATATTTTACTGTTTATTGCCATATTGAAGAATTTGCAACAAATAATTTTTGACAAAATAGGTTCAGATATAAATGATCATACTCCTTGGCTTTCCTACGATATCTAGAATGGCCAATTCAGCATTAAAAAAAGAATTTACTAGAGTTCCTGCACAAAATAAGTAATTATCTCACCGCTGACCGTCGATGACCAAATGACATCAACAAGTGACACCCTGGAGACAAGTCCGAAGTATGAAAAGGGTCAATAGGTAGGAACAGGCTTGCTATTGGTAGAACTGAGACAACAGGAAGTGTCTGGAGTCTGTCTGGAGTCTGGACGTGTGAACTCTTATCTGAACTGAACAGCTGACAGTTTTCAACGAACTCGGCTATCTTTTCTCAGTCCAGTACTTTTAATTCAATGGTGTCCAAATTTCAACTGTTCAAATTTCATGAGCGTAATCCTCCAACGGCTCCAACTCTGGAACAGCCGTCAGCTATTTGAAAATTCCAGTAAATATAAAATGGTCAGCGTTTCCGCGAAATTGCTTCTTTTCCAACAAGTCAATAGTCAAGTCATGATCTTCATCGCCCTATCCCACGAAAGATAGACTCATTTGTGAGATTCGTATTTGTACGGAGCGTGTTTTACACTCTGCAGTAAAACAGCTGATTATTCAACAGGGACCAATAAATCCAGGATTTTTGGGTCTATTGACTTGCAAATTACAGTTATATATCTAATCCTGCTATTCTATTACATATTATGCCAACTATTTTGCAAATATTTACCCAAAATCATCTTGGTGTATGCAAATAATGCAAAGGCGTCTCTTTCTACTCTGCTAATCTAAATGATTCGTAAATTATGAAACTCTGAAAGGGAGACTATATTGGGCTATTCGGGGTGTCCTTGGAATTGGAGGGAACGGCAAAAGCCACGTTGGGAAATTCTCTGCTGAACTCTTGCTCAATTTTGAATTTAACATTTTGCACAAAAACTTTAAATAACGGAGGTAACCTCGATTAAATTGAACTACTTTTGCTTGCAACTGATTTTTGTTGATTTCACTATTCAAGAGTCCCAGTTAGCACGTTAGCAATGTAAGAGTAAATATATATTGAATCTGTTTGTGTTTTGCTTTGTTAGTTAGTGGCAAACACTTAGGTACTGTACTTAGGCACTCCTACTCTTGCCTGAGACTTCATTATTTAGGTCAAAATAACTATACCCAAATGTTACCCAAATGTAGGCAAATCTGACTACAATTTCACACACTTCGTACGTGTCGAGAGGAAAAATGTAGACAATTCTGACTATATTTTAGTTTTATGCTCGTAAATACAGTTTTATTTATAAGTGCAGTATATCAAAAAAGAAGAAATATGAATAGTTATCAATTTTTACGTGTTGCACGTTTTTTAATTACGTATAATTTAGTCAGGGTCAGCATTGTCAGGAGAACTGGGCGAGTAGAGTAACGTTTGGGTTGGATGGATGATACTGGGTTCCGGTGGCAAAATTTTCTAAGACTTCAAAAATATTTCAGGTGACAGTTTTTTAATAAAGGTGAATTGATGTCACCGATAAAATATACTGAGTCCGGAAGACGCAGTCACCGAATATGTTGCCACCGAAAAAACAGTGTCGTCTTTTGCTGCCACAGTTCACTCAAAGTACCCCAATATCTCTGATCTGAACTTAATGTTTTTCGATTATTAATTATAATTATCTTTCTATTTAGTTTCTGCACCGGAGGAAACGTTAATTTATTAATTGTGTAATCACTATCTGTTGTCTCACTGTTGCAGTTGTTGGATTCTATTCTCTGTTTGATCGCAAGCTTCATATCAAAATAAATCGGACCTCTTTACCTTCATACTGACATCCAATCAAGGAATTGTTACTCAATATCTTCGAATGTCGAATGATTATTAATGTTCAGTCATTAGTCATGAAACTATTTCAGTCGACAGTTCAAAAGTAAGTAATTAGCAGGGCTCGGACATTTATTTATTATATATTACGAAGTATTTTCTAACGGTTAGTCTGATCTGACAGCCTTGAGACTTCGTATATAGAAGCTTCGTATGATATTGGAGACTCAAAATAAAAATTTTAAATAAATATTTCATTGTTTTAGAACATATTTCTCCAATGTATTTAAGCCTACGGCCGGGTTAACAAATATTTCCCCTATGTATTTAAGCCTGAAGCACGTAAGAATATATTTTATATGTAAATATTTTAGCGTTTTAAATAAATAAATATCCGTGCCCTGGTCATTATTAATAATTAGTATTTCAACGAACTTTTAAATTATAATTTGTCACTTTGTCAGTATCGGACGTAAGTATCGCAATTGCAGACTAAAGCTAATTAAGCTAAATATCTGGCAATAAGGTCGGCTAGGAATTAAACGTTTTTTAAACTAAAAGTATTACTTAGGCTTATTTCATTTCCAAAGATATTGCATGATGTTAGATGAGTATTTATTGTTTAGTAATTTATATAGTAGGGAGTAAGAGTAAGTTAATTAGAGACGGTTAGAACTAAAATTAGTACTTAATTGCACCAAAATTTAGAATTGGCAGAATGCAGTATGGTTGTTGGAGTATTGATAGTGAGTAATATTGTGAGTAGAAATAAATTGTGTGTAGGAAATATTATCTCAATAAATAGAGAATCTTTTTTTTTTAATTTTTAATGGCAGCATGCTAATTGTAAGATAATCAGTTAGGAATCTTTTAATAATTTAGCACACTAATATTCCTATCATTCATAATATAACAAACAGGAATGTGACACTAAGACATAAACACGGACTATGAAGATTGAAAGGAGATGCACTAAAATTGTATCTGGGAAAATTAATGACTCATTATTACTCATCATTTGTCTTATATGACACTTCTCAAAGAAACAGGGTAATATTTTTTTTTAAATATTGTCAGAGGAAAGACATTTCCTAGTGCGACACTGCCTTACGACCTGATTAATGAGCCACAATAAGGATTTTTTTTGCATCCGTCTTATACTACAATTTTCTTATAATTATATGTGAATGAAGAATAATAATACTTTCTGAGCTTATTGCATTCATAGGTACGGATACTCAATCGATTGCCAATTTCATTTAGCTTAACTTCCACTTAAATATGCACTTGCATATTTACAAATAAATTTAAAAGCGGAGATAAACCTTGTCCTCTGGCGTAAACTAATTGACTAAAACTAAAATGCCCTTGGACGTTTTCCTAGATGTGCATAATAATAATTAACTAGTTGAAAGTACTGAGGAAGATTTCATTTCACTTTACATTGATTATAAACTGCGAAGTTTATTTCAGCCGATAAACATGAATAGTTTACAATATTATATTGTTTGGTTGGAGGATTGACGTAGGTGATGTAATTGAACCAAATTTATAGCTGTATGGATAGAATAGTGAGCTTTGTGTCAATATTATATGCTATACTCATACAACAATAATATCATTTATAAATTTCAACTAGTTTAGTGTTGATACTACTAGTATTGATTATAATCTCTGAATGCAATATAACTAAGGGAATGTGAAAGCATCGTGTGATAATAATTGAAACGTCTAGTTTAACAACACTTCAACACTTGTACGTATGTTAGCTTATCTAATCAATACTGACATGATACTTAATCGCAGTTAAATGCTGGTGCTGATAATGAATGTCATCTGAATATGTAAATTGAATACATATATGTAAGTGGATTGACAGTCATGTGAGACGAGTGTACTGTAGGTAGGTGCTTGAAATATCTCATGGCATAGTAGGTAACTTATCTACTATATAAACGTATTACGTATTATTAGAAGTGAAGTGGAGAGCGTTATTTTTGAAGCTCGCTAACAAAATTAGTTGCTCCTCATTGCATTTTATGTGGGATTAATCTAGTTAGTTCTGTGCTCATTATTGTCGTGTAGTAAGTTAGCAAGTACCTCATTTACAATCTTTATTCATCGAACGATACTTACGAAGTATGCAATTAAAAGCTATTAATTATACTTCATTTTGAGCCATCTTTCTAATTAAATATTGTAAAAATATTAAAGTAGTCATTGCATTGTGTACTAACACTAGGTAACTACTTTGTAGCGTAGGTAGTCATAGAGTAAATAGTATTTGTCCTTTGGACTCATTGAGTAAATACACTTAAATAAATAATAATTACAAAAATAAGTTCATTGAAAAAGATGTTATGGTGCACTGTCATAAGATTTTATCTTGTTAATTTTAAATTAGCCCATTCATCAGTTAGGTAATGAAATAATGAATTTGGGGTTACAAAAATATTAGAGACAATGTATTCTACAGTAATTGTTACTATTTACGCACAAGTAGGAAAATTTTGTCAATATTTTGAAAACCTAAAGAGTCAACAAATAGTATTTACTATTTACCACGTTGTTACTGTTACCTTCTCTAATGGAGTTTACTTTCAGTAAAAGAAAAAGAAGTATACTCAAACATCAAATGAAAGAGCCAAAGTATTAGAGAACAGACTATAGCACATTGTCTGAAATTAGCGTCAATAATAATATGCACAGTAAAAATAAGCGTCGATACTAGTTGTGGTGTAGATGCAGAATCAGGGTAGTCGCAATTTGCTCTTCTTGTGTGAAATCATGTAATATCCCATAAATCGTGTAATAGCTGACTGATAGTAGGATAACCTTTTCTGCATAGCATAGATAAACTGTGAATTGCCTATCAAAAATACGTTGGACAGTGAGATATATAATTGCGTGAAGTACATGAATCGGATAAGTATATGAGTGTGGGATAAGTAGAGCTAGAAGTGGGAATAGGTATCACCTGTGCAAATCCGGAGATCACATTCAGTTCAGTCTCAGTCAGGTGCATAGAAGTAAAGAGTAAACACTGTTTGAGTGAGATGATACATTTTAGCATGCGCCGCCATAGCGCCAGTTATTTTAGGTAGTTTCTAACTGTGCTAGTCGGTGGGTGAAGTTTAGTTGATATAGAATTGGGGTTGGTATATCATTTGGACTTAAAGCTTATATTTATTTTGTTGATTTTAGATTCGTCAACGACACTAATAACTAATAACCTATTTAAGTTGAAAGCGCAAATTGAATCTACATATATGAAAAAATGTAAGATATCGTATAATCTTTTTACCTACTTATATTTGCCTTTGTTATTGTAAACATTTTGTAATTTTTGCAGGGATGTTCAAAGAAATCCTATGCAAATGTCACGAGAGGAAATGGTGAACATATTTCATGAGAATTCGGAGGTAGACAAGGATACATGCCAAGATATCCTGGAACAAAACGGCTGGGACTGTAATAATTGCATATTATTTGGAGTTGATACCATTTTTTTTAATTTCTTAATGTAAATCAAGGATTAAGTTATAAATATTTATAACAGTAATTTCAGCGTTTAACAATTTGGGCCTATCATGCCCTTCTTTGATAAATGCCGCTTCAAATTCTCCAGTGAATTCAAGTATAAGACGACCGCTAAGTGCCGAAATGGATCACACTTGGGTTACTTGTTCTCCTAGACAAAAGAAAAAGGCGGTGACTCCAGTAGTGTTCAGTGATAGCAAGGCCTATGGCAAGACGGAGGACATCAGCTTAATAAAGAAGTATCCTCCAAAATCAAGTAAAGACGAAGTGGATTCTATGCTAAGATTGGAATTATGCTACCCCAAGACAAAAGACTTGATTATACATTTAGGGTCTTCTGCTGCAAATGATACTTTAGTTATAATTAGAGGGCTACCAGGAAGTGGAAAATCAACTCTCGGAACTCTACTGTCCCTTTTGAACAAGAAGGGAATTAAAATCTCGGCAGACGACTATTTTTGCATCAATGGAAGGTACGTGTTTGACAGGACCAAATTGGAGGATGCCCATACTTGGGCAAAGAGGAGCTGCGAAGAGGCAATGATTGGCCGTGCCACTCCTGTGATAATAGATAACACTAACACGGAGATGTGGGAAATGTTGTCTTATGCCAAATTAGCTCTAAAATACAAATACAATATCGAAGTACTTGAGCCAAACACCAAGTGGAAGTTTGAAACAAAAGTTCTCATGAAGAAAAACACCCATGGCGTTCCAAGAGAGGCGATTGAACGCATGAAAAAACGATATGATCACTCAATCACCGTGGACTCTTTAGTGTTAGCAGCCGGCGGAAGTATTGCACGAGTTGTTCCTGAAGTTCCCAAGTCCACACCATCTCCATCGCCCTCAAGATCAGTTTCATTGTCGGAATTCGTAGTTCCGCTGAACTATAATCAAAAACGGAAGAGTCGAGCGGCGCAGTTGAATTCCACGACGCCGTTAACTCCGAGCGAATCAGTTTGTTCCTCCATGTCTCTGTCTTACGACAATAACAGTAAGTTTATGATGACAGACTTGAATAACTATACTAGCGCGTCAAACTTTAGTTGTACTGATTCGGTGATTCCTATTACTATTAATCCACGCCGCGCTGCCGTGTTTCCCAATGAAACAGAGACAAAAGTTGAATTGAAAGATGATTTTTGGCATGATGAAGAATGTAGTACGGGAAATGCGACTAATCCGGAGCAAAATTTATTTTCAGGTAATGTACTTAGTGAGAGTGAAGTTAAAGTAACGGACGAAGTTCGGGAATATTTACGCACAATGTTTCCGAATCAGAGACTCGAGCTTCTAGAGGAACATTGGAGAACTTGTGGTGGAGACATCAATTCTTACTGTGATTTGTTACTAGAGAGTGGTTATGGAACAAACAAAGAAGTACCGACAGCATTTGTTAGCAATACAGAAAAAGTAGAAAAGGAAAATCCTGAAGATTGGTTCGCTGAGGAATTAGAAAATCTCGGAGCCGCCGCGACCGCGACCGCCGGAGAAAAATTGGCGACTGAAGTGGTTGAAGATTCAAGTACTTTTGAAGAGGATTTTGACATGGAGAAAGTTTCCGTTCCGCTTGACGGAGAAGGGTGGATGTCACTACAACTCCCCCCAGATTTCGTATCGTCGCTGACTAAGATATATTCCAATCCCATTGCGGGGAAGGAACTCTCTAGTCTGCCTCTGAAATATTTACAGATCAAAGTATCTCCGGAAGTGGCATTTAATCTATTCCAACTCCTGTCCTTAAATGTAATGAGAAGAGTTGAACAAGAAAGTTTGGCCATGGAGGAAGGGCAAATTGAATCTGATGCCAAATTCGCCGCATTCTTAGCCGAAAAGGAATTCTTTGATGAGTATAACCAAGAACCTACTTTAATACAGATAAGTAATTTAGAAGTCAAGGTTCCCAATAGCCAATTGCAAAAGGCTAGGGAGAGTATCGATGAAATACCAATAAAATTCGCGTCTTTGTTAAAATTACACAAACTTAAGTCTTGCTTCCCCAAGATTTCTGAAGATTTGGTCAAGCAATACTTTGAAGAATCGAATGAAACTTTTGACATTGCACTGGAAAGACTTCAGGCTTCCTATCCACAGGAATTTGATCCAAATGGTCTTTCAGAAAAACTTGAATGTCAAGACGAATTGAGATTTGCTGTAGACAACCAACTGCAGGTACAGGATTTTGTCAATCACGAAATACCTAAATTTCTAAATCCCCTCCATCCCGGTTGGAGGGGGTGTGTGTGGGGCGCACGCGCATCGTGAGGGGCGCGATTTGTTTAGGGTTGGGGTATAGAGGGAAGCCCCAAATTCTGGGCCTTCGGGGCGGAATTTGGGATCCCCCTCCGTTCCTCCAGCCTGTTTCTGGACCCCCTCCAACCTTTAAAGACCTGTAGGGATTTCGGCGGAAATTTTGCCTATTTAACTTTTGTTGTTGGATTTGCGGCTAGTTAATGCTGGTTCTCTCTTACAATTTTTCTAGACGTTGCAAAACATGAAACGCGATATTTCCCCTGAACCAGAGGAAAAGACTGGTTTCGAATGGAGGGAATTAAGCATGAAACATTACCGATTGAGACAGGAATATCAAGAGAAAGTTCGGATAGCCTCCCGAGAGAGTCATCATTATGAGGTTGCTCGGCACTACGCAGTGATGGTATACAGGCTTTTTGTTTTTAGATGTTTGTTGTTAAATCAGGATGCATTAGTTATTGGAAACTATTCTGATTGATAATATTACACACAGAGTGCTACTCATCATGAACAGATGAAACTCTCCAATGCGAAAGCAAAGGAATGGTTTCTTATACATTTTAATCAAACTGGCTCCGCCAATCGACTGGATCTTCACGGGCAGACCACCAAAGATGCCCTACAACTACTTGGTCAATTCATAATGGTATAATTCAGTATACTTTTATTTTACTGGTTCTGTTTGATGTCGTATAGGAAAGGCAATTTTAGTATTAATTCACTCATTTTTAACGCGCAACTAATTTTTTACCTTGGTAAATCAAGATTATTTTTATTTATAATGTGTGATCATGACTAATAAATATAATATTACCACTTTACTTTAGACAAAACTACTAATGACTAATTATATGCACGTTTTAGGCTCGGTATAATGAATTCAAAATTACGAATGCTAACAGAGCTATTTTACAAATCATAACCGGCCGTGGAAATAATAGTGTCGATCGAGTAGCACGTCTTCAACCTGCTGTTAAAGACTACCTGAATCGCAAACGGTTGAGGTAAAATCCTATTATATGCTAACAACTTAATATTTGGTGAAAATGTTTTACCGATATTTTTAATTTCTTAGTTATGAGGAGCAGCCTGGACAATTTTTCGTGCATATTCGTAATTAAGGGACTTAAGTGGATTGGATAATGGTAAGCGTAGAAGATAGCTAAAAGGCTAATGTGTGAACCTTATTAGTCCTAATCTTCCGTGGTGTGATTAGTGACAACTCCCTTTGGTAACTACACAATCATAATATCATTGAAAATTGCTATTCTGTGTTTGTACAAATCTGTAGTACTATTTATATAGTTAAGCTTTGCTAACAGTTAAATATTATAGTTAAGACTTAAGACGTGAATAATAGTGCGACGTCCTGCGACACAAATATTATACAAATAATTAAGAGTAAGTTAGGGGTATGTTGAGACAATTGTTAAATAACACGTAATTTTACTATTGAGTATATTTAAATGCACATGGGTTAATGCAAATAATTATATAATTTCTTTTAAATTGAATTCTCTAAGCTTCCTTTTTATAAAAAGAAGCTATAAAATTAGTATATGTTTTTGATGGATAATTGTACATTTTTTGATTTCAAAAGTAGTAAGTAGTTAATATCCTTAGTTAGTTGTTGTGATCATTATACGGCTTGCTGGCTGACTAGATTTTTAAACGTATTTTGCGTATTTTGTTTCTTGACGTCTTCAGAGATTATTACCCCATCTGTACCACAATTAGCATTAGAATTGAATTTATGCTGTAGTTTGTCAATGCTTTATAATACAATTTAATAATTATTTTTTATGATTGAGTTTATTTTATTCTTCTTTATGATTTAATGTACTGTTATTTCAAAGAGTACTATCTATTGCAGTTATATTTTTGTTCTGTGAACGTCTAAATGTTCCTGATAATACAATTATATGTAATAATGAGTGTGTTACAAATAGTATACTTAAATGCTAAGAATATATTTTTTCATTTTTGTTTGTTTTGAATGTTTCAATTGTATTGGTACCCTGTTAAAGTTTACTGTGCGTGTGCATCATAACGTCGTACCTGAATTTTATACGATCGAACTTTCAAAAAGGAGCTTTCAGATAGTATTGTGATTTAAGAGAAAAAGACTCATAAAATAGTAAATTTTATAGTCTTACTTAAGTCCCCGATTGCTCGATTATACAACTAAATATCTCTATTTTAAATGTTGTTTATATTTTACGGAAAGTAATGCAAAACTGTCTACATTTAT
>JABASH010003645.1:0-15944 GCA_019776445.1 Tomocerus maximus | reverse complement strand
CACTTGTTACTTCCTTGCTATATATTTAACCGTAGGGTCTGATTTTACGGCTAATGATAGGTACTTTAAGTAGCTAATGTGAAAAAATGGAAGAATAATTTTCTCAAAATCATTAAATCAATACACTACATAATATTTTCAAAGTAAAGGCATATAGCTATACTTGATTTTCATCTGAAATTATGTACTAAGTGATTGTATGACATAAAAGTTTGCAATTCTTTTTGTGAGAATACGAAATAATTATTAAATGTCAATACTTATATAGTAAGTAGTACTCAGTATATCCTATGAAAAAATGAAAGAATTGTACTGCAGAAATTGGATAATGCTTATTCAATATAGATGGAAGTTGAGACGAGGCAGGATAGGAAACGTCGTTTTATTCCCCGTGGCGTTTATGCATTTTTATTTTTATATTAGATCGGTACAGTCCGATGTCTCTCCAGTAGGTACTTGTAATGTATATCTGTTGTTTGAAGTTCTTTCCAATTGAAGTTTCTTCTAGCATCGACAATTTTAATACATCAGGAATTTGTCTTCACAAAATAATCTTGTGACGGCTGTTGCTGGATAAAGTTTCTAAAATTTAGGACGGGTCTTTTTGCGTATAGCGTGGGAGATTTAGAGATTTTTATGTTTTGCTTTCTGTCATGTCTACAAGCTAAGGGAAACTTTAAAGACGCTGCTGTGTGCTTTCTATAACGTTTTGCATTTCTTACCTTCATCAAAATCTGTGTTTTAGTTCTCTGCTACACACTATACTACATTGTAATCGGCTTTATTCAAGGCCTTTACAAAGTAAGCTGACAGCAAAAATCCATTTCCCTTGCATGTGGGGATAGCTAATCTTTATTCATGCAAGGGAAATGAACTGCGTTACTACTAAGTATGTTAATAATTTAAAAACGCCTACAAATTTTTTCTAAATTTTTAAAATGCAGTTCTAAATAAATATGGATAATAATTAAAGGGTGGGTAAAACAAAAGAAAAATTGCAGTTTGCCTAATTGGGACATTTTAGTAGAAGAAACGGCAATTTGTCAATAAAAATAGACGGCAACAACAATATGAAAACAGGATTATGGCGGACAATGAATTGTCAGTTAATTGTTTGTAGATTTACGCAAATTGCGTCTGAGTTATTTTCAGTTCTTGCATGTAGTACACTACAGATAAACTGGAGCTGGTAATAGTAAAAAATGTTTACTATGAATATTCGGATCCTGTTTTTTCTTCGTCTGAGAGCGAACGGAATTCGGGAATAAACGAAACATTTATCGGGCAATATATTTAACATTTTTCGGACTAGGGGGAGACTGTCACTACGAAAGACTAGTCAGGCAAAATTCTACATGTACTTTAGTCCTCTGTTTCAAAAGACGTACACTGTAAGCATATTATGATGCAATATAGTCATGTCATGCATCAATGACCTTTACGAATTTCCTGACTTTTGTAACGAAATGCGGCTTATTAACAAGCCTGAAAGAGGAAGAGGTAATGGAGAGAGAGTGTGTTATCAAAGAACTTTCCAAATATTTTTTGATTTTTTTTACCTGTGTTAGGTACACATTCATAATTCGATAAATGTTTTTACAATTTTTGTATCTGTAATATACCAAAGGAGAACCAATATTTTAATGCTAAATTCCTTTATGAAATAAATGTCTATTCCTTTTGCACACGCTTTCAATATATTCCACAAAATATTCATATAGTAATACATACTTATAAATATTATATGTAAATATATATAAAAAAGAAGATTTAAAATGTAGCATCGCTAGACATTTGTAGTGCCAATTACTTATATGCCGAAGGTTTTAGGTAAAACGTCAGTTTTTCAATTTTATCGGAAGACAAATAGGGAACGGGGGCACGCAAAATGGATTTCCTTAAACAATGATTTATTTTTCTTTGTCAATATTAAGAATTGTAGTCGTAAAATATACAAGAGTTAATATCTCTGGAAGCCAATACATTTAAAATTCAATATGTGAGTGGCAAATATTTTGTTGGGTCTGTCTTGGGAGGAAATGACATGACTGAGCTAAACAGCTCCATGGAAGCAATCTCCTTAAATCTGCGTCAGTTTCCATTTTCCGTTGTGGAAGGGCGATAGGAAAAGAAGAGGATTTTGCACAATTGCCTTGGCGTTTTGTTATAGTAAACAGTAAACCACTGAAGATAAATTGCGTTTGAAACATCCTTAGATCATGTAGACACAAATACAATCGCAATGTGTTATTGCGAAGGACAATCGCGTCTTTGAGATTGAAAAGAGTTGTAGGATTCGGCGGAAAAGGATGGAAATCTATAATAATGAAGTTATATCTGAAACGATATAAATAGTAGGAGTATTACAGCAGTAGTCTTATCGGCACTATTTTAGTTTGGCCATCATCCTGGCATTGTGACGCGGAGAATATTGGCCATTGAAAATTGTAACTGTTTTTCACAGATTTTTATTGAAAATCTTGTGCGGTATAAGAAGGGAGATAGACATCTGTGGTGCAAATGCTGTTGCTGACTTGGCTCGTTAGGATATAGTTTGGGAAGATGTATCTCTTGTACAGGTTTATGTTGTCCGGTTGTTCCTTTTGAGTGAGACTTTTTTCACTCAGTGACAGGAAAGGAATCGATCTAGAAAATCCTTTGGCGTTCCTTTAAATTTTCTCAGAGCTTACTTTTACACGCTCAGATTTGGTTCCGGCCCCGCCAACACAATTACTCGCAATAAAACGAGCATTTTCTCTGCTTGGATCTATGTGCTGCTACACATAATACAAACATGCATATTTGCATGGCAATAAATGGGGACTTTATTTTGTTGCTACAAATATAAAAAGAGAAGTTGCACGTGCAAAATGTAAGTACACACGAAGCCAAGCCTCGGAGGATTTGCAAAATGCAGGGGAAGTAAGAAAAAGAGCTTACGTAAGTCCCCGGCATAATGTGTTTGTATTTTTCTTAACGTGATTTACAAGACGTAACAAACTTAAGTATGTTTGTAGTTTGCATTTTAGAGTAGAATGAGTTTTTCTGGAGAAGTATTAGCGAGGTGAGAGGATGAGAGGTTGTTGGAGAAGTTTCATTTCCAGTCTCCTTTATAGTTATGTATGATATAGTTAGATCAGTAATTCTAATAAGTTCCACTTTAATAAATAGCAGGGTTAAAGGAAGACTCGAAGCGTTTTTCCTTTGAGGACACTTGAAAATGTTAGTATTCCCTGTCGTCGTGTAAACTTAAGTACCTAGCCAGATAAAATAAACATGCCTGTGGACTGAAGAGATGCAAAGTAGAGTACAAGTGAAGTAAGTATCATACTTGTCCGCAATTGTCTTATTACTTTACTCCGTCTATTGTTCCCAGATACATCCACTTATGTTCGTAATGCTATGTAAAATAAAGATTCTTTCTCACAAGACGTAGAATTTGTTTACTCAGGTGTGCACTATTTATGTAGGTTACATCCATATACGATACAGACACACAAAATGGATACTAGTTAACTGACTTACTATAACCAGACAGGACATCCTAGAAAAGTGTTTTTTGAAGTGAGTGAGGAGAAGAAAGTCGAGATAAGGGAGATTGAAGAGTCTACTATCCTCCGTGGGTCGTTACGTCCAAATTCAGTTACTCTAAACTAGAGTTCGGAACGAATCCATTCTCCCTCAATATCAACTCCATTACCCCAAAACTCAATTTCCCAATCCCAACATACTCACTCTAATTTATACTTCATTCTCTCCAACATCTCATTTTCAGCAAAATTAACTCTTTAGTCATTTCAGAACACATTTCAGATTCTCTCAGATATAAACTATTCAAGCTCATGCATCTAAACACATCATTAACTTTAGAAATGCTTCTCATCTCAAAATATTGTGTATAGGTACCAGATAATTCTTTTTCCATCAATTTCTCTATAAAATTGCATATCACGACTTCAAAATTATTATTATTAGTCAATTGCATTCCTATAGTAAAAGCACAAAGGTATATAGAAATAAAAGTCGTGCTATCTGAAAATGATGTGGGAGTATGACGTGAGTCGTTCCAAACTCTTCTGTTTACCGATCTTTTTCTTCTATTCTGGCTGCACAACACAAACTCTCTTTGTTTACTCAGTATTGCGTTTTTTCTTTTTTGTAGTGTACACACAGGAGATTGCTATAGGTATGTCTGAATATATTCGCGTAGTACTTTGTCTTGTAGTTAGTTGGTATATGTAGGCGGTAAGTAAGAGCGAGTCTATTTGTGTGTCCTGTTGTTTTGTTCATGACTTTCTCCCGTGCCTACATAGCTACATAGTTACATCCAGTGAAATGCCATTATTATAGTCATAGAAGACAAGGTACTTATCCTTATGTATTTGAGAAACATTTGTGTTGGGAGTCAGTGAAGTGCGGAGTGCTGGAGGCACACGCTTTCTTTGATTAAAGAGCTGAGGTGAGTACGTTTCTTTCACTCGACTTCGGTTTCGTTGAGTAGACTGGAGAGCGAAAGCAAAATAAAATAAATCTCACGCTCGGACGCCTAATAACTAACCCTTTGCATGTGTGCCGTTATTTTAAAAGGAGAAAAGCATAAAAGAAATCAGGAAAACACGCGCTCCGAGTTGCTTCTTGGTGATTGATTGATTTCCTGTCGCTATTATTGCCAAACTGGAAGGTGGACTATGCTAACCTTCTTATGCAGAGTTAAGTGTGCTCATAATACATGTAGGTAGCCTTATCTATATAGCCATGGGCAGAAGTGCTCCAGCAGGAATTTCCTTCTGTCTAGTCTCTCATTGCAATGCTCTTAGTTCCCACACGATTATTAAATATAGAATTAGAGCAAGTATCTTTAGCCCTACTTTGTTCTCTGGATATTATGAGTCAGAGGGAAAAACGGTCTGCTGGAGGCAAGCTTTGACGCAACTCCATTTAAGTCACATCAGCAAAGTGCGCCTAAGCACGCCACTTTCACCATTTCACATTAGGAGATAAACCCTTTCAAGGTGTTACAATTTAAAGACATCCAATAAGTAAAACTAATAGTAAGCTACTGGCTTTGCCAGGAAGTGAATATTGCCAAGCATTATTTTTGTAGATTTCTGTAGGCAAAAATTTGTGGACTCATTAAATTCCCGCAAGTACTCTGACATGAAATTTTGTTTCGCCACTTATTGGCCGAGATCGTGGGCGAGATGGAGCAAAATAACACTTTCACTATATAAACTTTCTCCTGTAGTGCAGGAAATGCGTTCTAGGAGAATAAACTTAACACGGACTCTGAAATGCAATTTTGTTCGCCCGTGCAGGATTACAGAGTCATACGCACCTACTATACACATGCCACTTATTTGTAACGATTCAAAAGTGCTACATTTTTTCATCCTTCCCAACAGCATGAAATTCATGTGTGCACTTAAGAACATCCTGCATATGCGAAAAGTAAATACTATTTGAAATGATAAAGTAATACTTTCGGTAGAGAGAAAGTATTAGGAGGAGGAATTCAGCTGATCTAATATTTATTTGCCTATCGAGCGTGAAGGGGAGAAAGTTGGACGTTTGTAACCGAAACGCTACATATTCCTATTTTATAAAAGAATATTCTTTAGAATCCCATAAACCACTCAATATTATCATACCGTTAAGTTCTAAATAAACACTCTCTATGTCTGTACTTGTTAAAAAAATATTTAATACAAACACTATTGCAAAATTCAAAAATTAAACTATATATCTGTATTTATGTCGGAAAAAGTGAGTATGTTTGGTGCTTCATGAAAAGACATTTCGGTCAATAGGATGGACTGTGACCCATGTTTAAGTTTTATATCCGCCATCCCAGGAGATATCAACTTTTCCCTTTGGAATTTTGTTGACTTTTTTGTCACACTATAAAAGTGGGCTATTTGTGGAGAGTGTCACTCAAAGACAAGTTGGTGATCTCTAATAGCATCTGGAAGTTTGGAAAATGGGAATTGTGTGTGAATGTTAGAGATAGTCGTTGCATAGACACAATTTTGGATTTTGTAAATAAATAGCCCGGCTCTTATTTGGTACTTTACTTTAGGTAATGTAACGATAAAGATCCAGTCTTCCTTGGTTGGGTTCCCTGGATCGGGTTTAGTCGCAGTGATAGTAAAGAAGGATGCGTCTTCTGTAGTCCCCGTAGTCTTGTGGCTGCACAACCATGAAATGTAAAGTAAGTCTTCGGTGACAGGAAGTATTTTAAAGCTTTGTACATTTATCCAACTTGAGATTCTCGGAGAGAAACTTTCCAATCGTCTCCTCTCTTTTACACTTCCTATAAATGTCTATAATGGTATATGAATGTAAGTAGGTTCGGGTAGATCCTAAGAGATATGCACTTCAGTTCCGTCTGTTTGGTTTTGTTACCATTTAAGCGGCAGTTCAATTCAGTTCACGGGAGAATTGTATGGGAGACAGTACTTGAAAGTTTTCTCACACCACAACAGGAACAGATTACGTTTTATGCGATCCGATCAGATTACTTACAATTTTGGTTCCTATTGTATGTTCTGTATTCGAAGGAATAGTAGTCTGCGAATAAACTCGTCCCATCCACACAGTCCACTCTGCACTACTTTGTTTCGCATATCTGAGCATCTTCGACATTTCCCTGTACATTTTTATTCATGCTACAAACTTTCCTCTACAGCTACTTACCTGCAATAATGTGAAAACTTTTTTCATTAAATATTATTTAATTTCATTGTTTTGAATTGACATGCTATAGATTGTGTGTAGCTACTGGTGAGTTACTTTCTCCCTGGGTGGGTGGATATTGTAAATAGCTACTAAAGCTGTTCTGGCGCCACAATGTCTTTCCATCTCACAGGATTCCACTAAAAATCAAATATGCAATAATAGTATGTGTAGGCGTCGGAATGAAAATGATATCTGTGTGTGAATAGGGGGAAGGGGGATGTTAGTTGCAAATGTGATTGCTAATGCATGGGAAATGAAAAAGCTAGCGGAGTGGATTGGAGTGGGAGGGAATTCTGTTGGTCAGATTACAGATAATGATAGTTTCTTGAAGAATGTTGAGTGCGGATGTTGGCGGAGAACGGAGCTATTGGAATGTAATTTGAATGCAGGAGTTGTCCCAAGATTGGATAGAGTGGTATGCTCTGCCTCACTCGGGCTGGAAATGAAGCGTGTGCCATATTACAGCTGAACCTGCCCTGCCCCCTGGGGAATTCCTAAGACTTTGATAAATTTCCAATGCGTTCACTTCATTTCTCCATTAAGTTCACATTTCCCAGAGCAGACCGCTTGTCTGCCTCCTCCGAAAGCCAATATTGTGTACAAATAGTTGATCGGATGTCTCTGACTCTACTTACTCTTAGTTAATGCTTGTCTATGTGTCTTGTCTCATCCTCTCCCACCAACTCTTTTTCTTCCAGAGTAAACTCAAGACAAGACACTGCCTAATATAAACTAACCGGGTGCACACACCCGAAAATCTTTCCCCATCAGAATTCCATACAAGTTCAAACCAAAACTCTTCTGGACAAAAACCAGAGCCAGTCAGCCGAAAAAATTCACTAAAATCAAATCAACTCGTACAAATACCAGTCTTTTCAAATGATGCGAGGACACAGGCCTCTTGGCTAATTCTCATTCTTCCTACAGCTATAAATAATACGTCATATCACACACCGTATCTATAGAGCCTCGTGTCCTACCAACCACTAAATGCATTTCCCCAGAACCTACTCCAGCCAAACAAACAACCACTTAGTACATTTTCATTTACTTATGTGTAGCTCGTCGATTTTAAAATAACACTTGTCTATTTGACTCCTACTGTGGTATATTGTAATGTTAAAGATATCAAGGTTGAGGTTCTTGACAATTTACATAATATATCTATTGGTTATCTACTGCAGCCGTATTTCAATTTGTGTTTTTGTACTCTGAGACAATAATAAGTATATTCGGGGAGAATATTCAGACAGCTTAGAATGTATCTATAGAGTGGAGATAAAATGTCAAGACGTGTTTATTGGAGGTGGAAAGGAATGTTGGCAAGCGTAGCTCTATTGTATTGGTTTCTAGACATTTACTTGAAAAGTTCAATATTTATTAACTTCCAGAACCCAAAGGCCAGAATGCCTTTTACTCCTGGTTATGAAGAAGATGGTTATCTCAAAAGCTTAGGCGTCACTTTGGCGGATATCGAGCCTAAAGCAGACAACTGCACCAAGGTAGGTAGTCATTTTATTATTCCTTTATTATAACAAATCGGCGCTTTAAGCTGATTTCCTCGTGTGTACATGACATGGCCATAAAATATTTACAAATCTTGCTGTCGGACTAAATATATTTAGTTTTACATTTTGTATTACTCTCAGTTTTGCTTCCCGACTCAATTTAGATAAGTATATGCACTTACCAATTTTTCACTCTGTCTGAATACCATTCGAGTAATTTTAAATATTATGCATATGCAAAATGTAAATCCTGAACTGCGTCTTTAGAGCCAATGCACTAGATTGTTGCAGATGGCTTTTATGGCCATTATTAAATGTGGTATAGAGCTTAATCATTTTGATCAAATTACCTTTCCCTATTTTAGATTTATGTCTGGCACACGCAAACGAAGAAGAACAAACCGCCTTCAAAAATTAATGAGACTCTCTTCGGCGGAACAAACATTCAAGATTTGTACCAACAAATTATATGAAATGAAATATCTCTCTCGGGTTGCCGCGATTATTTATTACCTATAATACTGCATTCGATTTTACAATTGGGTTAATTTGCGGTAGGATTCGTTGCTACATTGCTAATTAATCCTATACAGAGTAAAACGGTAAAATTGTGTTATTGACAACAAAGTGATAGCCACTTACGTTTTTTGAGACAAGCGTGCATCAATCTTGAATGCATAGCTATTTATTATTATACATGAACACAAATTAAGGGTACAATGCAAAATAAAATCAATTTTAGTAGTGAATCGCTATAGGAATAAAATATAACCGAATAAGTACGCTGCACTGAGTTTACCAAATCAGTAGTCTTGGCCATTTAGAACTTTCATTTACTTTTTCGTTAACTGCCTTCAGAGAATAAAAACACAATTTTAATGTTTTCCATTCGTTTGCATTCATTAGTTTTGGACATCTCTATAAATTATTTGTAGGAATCAATTAAAACTACTGAGCAAAACCAAGACCATTATAATTACATGTACTTATACCTATCATTAGTTACTACATATCCTATCATGTTTTGTCTATTGTCTTTCGCAAAACATAATCTTGAATATTTTAAAATACTTGCCTTATTTAAAATTAAGAATTTTCATTGTTCCTAGCTAGTGAAACTTTCAAGTAAGTATTTAGGTACAATGTTTAAAATATTTTTATTTGCTTTTGAATTAAGGAAATAATGAGAATCTTGTTTCATTTATTTTCTGGTAGCTAGTAAAGGCTATCAGTAAAGCAACTACCAAAGTAAAGTCGGAAGAGTGTGGAGTATGAAGCATGGACTATATAGGAGTCATTAACCCAGTAGATATACTTGAGCAAAAAGAATTGATGTACTTACTTTACTTAGTAATGACTGTATGTGGCGTATTTTTATGGGTGAACCGATGTCATCGACTTTATAGATATAATGTGGCGGATCTTTTTGCCTTTGTTCGATTATTTTAATGGTTTGACCAATTGTAAGGTAAAAGACTCTTCTAATACTAATTACCATCGGTGTTTGTTAGTTCCAAGATCCGAAAAGAGTAAAAAAACTGTGTTTAAATTTAGTATTGAGTACCTGCGTGAAACCGATGTCATTTGAATGCGATGCATAATGCGTGTGATGTGTTTTTTTACGAAGCCCAATAATATAATGCTTAATGGGGGAACCTTGTTAGAATTAAATTGTATGCCGATAATTTTTGTAAATTTTCTTTAGTTGTGATAGTAATTTGTATTGTTCGAATTACAAGGTCATTTTGTTGTCTGTTGGAGTGTGTAAATATTCTTAGGACCTTGTAAATGTAGCACATGATTAGACAGGTTACCTGGAAAAGGTGAATTCAGTATTTGTGCCTATATGTTTATCAAAGTGCCATTGTGTTTAAATTGATTTTATTTTTTGACCATTTATAACAAACAGTACTTATTATTTACATTATGTTTTAATTCCTACGGTAGTATTTTAAAGTGGAAATTCGAATCATGGACTGATAATTTCACCGCGTCTTCTTGCTTCTATAAGACTATTTGTATATCAATTGCTCTGTGAGCAGGATGTGATTTACTTTACAGTAGTTTGTATATTTCATTTGTATTCACCATTTTAAAATTGTATCTAATTTCGCCATTTACAATAAGAAATTAAGGGATGTATTTTAATTGGGTCTGAAGGGAGTTGGTCTCTACTTGTAATTCATTAGCATAGACATAACTACCACAGATAATAGGTGAGTACGTAGCTACTTATCGTTGCTGAACGTAGTTCTTAGTGTACACTTAATTATAATATCGCTTAGTGCGTATTTGTTCCTTTCCTACTAAAAGTGCACATAATATGTATCATAAATGCTAAGTTTGTTACCCGCAACATGATGAATTGAAATCTTCCTTTTTTATACTCGTATACGTGCATCACGAAGTATGAAGTACATACTTTTCAGTGCCTTACTACGAGTATTCACTATTCATACAGTGTAATGTAAAGAGATGTAAATGAAAGGCTGTACGTTTATTCAAACGATAATCTATAACCAAATCAGAATCAGACTTCGAGATGTATATGTAAGGATTTCGCTTTCATTGTCGTTATAATTAATGTACTAAGCAAATACCTACCTAATGTCACTTGTAGGAACTTTTCTATTTTCCTCAGCTCTAAAATTGATACCACTGTGGAAAGCGTCTAGTCCTAGTTCGACATAATAATAATATAATTATAGGTTTGTGTAAGTAGTATTAATCAAATGTACTATAGCGTAGAACACAATTACTATAGGCTGTTGTACATAGTAAACCTCTACGGATATAAATATAATCGTGGTCCTGGGTCTGACCAATGTATTACTCTTGTCTAGATTCTAGATAACTCTGCAAGAGTATGTACAAAGAAAAGCAAATTCCTTTTCCCAATTATTCTTGTCAACATATAAATTACCATAATGTGAATACTTGTAATGTCAATTACACATCAATGTAATCTTTTTAATCTATCCTGTTCATCTAAATCCATTGGCTGGCTCCTGATGAATTCCTATTTCTCTTTATTCGTACTTTGAACAATCATCATAGTTAACAATGTATAGCGAGCTAGAGGAAATACAATGTTGATGAAATTAAACTGTTTTGTATGTAGTAGCTAGTTATTATTATACCTTTGAGAACAAAATTGTATGTGAAATGAGATAAGTTAATTAAGATGTACATGTCACATCTATATGTAAACAGATGTCTGATCTTCAGTATCTCCAGACAATAGTCGTAACAGCAATAAATACGGAGACATTAAAATGGAGTGCAATGTTGAGTTAATTATTCAGAGCCGAGTCTTATTGATATAGTTTCCAAGAATATTTCTAAAGAATGCAACCTTGATTTATTATTGTCATATAAATTAGTATTATTGTCATATAAATTAGTATTATCGACAAATTTCGATTTATTCAGCATAGATCGTCGCCTAAAGTACCTAGAACCATCAAACTCTTCGACGGGCTCTGATTCAGTACATGAATATGATTATCGAAAAGAGATAGCATTTCCGTTTCTCCTTTTCAGGAATTTATTTGACATGTCTCAAGACAAAAATATAGAAATGCATTATCTACAGATAGTTAGTCAGTAAGACGCATATTATTTATTATCTTGATATGCAAATCGCATTTTAGATTTCCAGTAAAT
Source organism: Tomocerus maximus (assembly GCA_019776445.1). Classification (NCBI taxonomy): domain Eukaryota; kingdom Metazoa; phylum Arthropoda; class Collembola; order Entomobryomorpha; family Tomoceridae; genus Tomocerus; species Tomocerus maximus. Next base: position 4,035 of record JABASH010003645.1, on the reverse strand, counting down.
ACATTACTGACTTCACTGTGATGATCACGCCAGTTTCCTTTCGGACTCGTGTCTGGAAAGTTATCCTGTATGAGAAAGAATATAAACTAAAAATTTTCATATTTCTCGACTCACAAATTTTTTCAAAGTTACTGTACTATCAAACGTAAGTTTTTTTGTATACTTCTCATTTAGATCACGCTCATTTCAGGGGAAATTGCAATCGCATTTTTTTTAATTCAGGTTTCATAATTTAGCATATTTTTTCCTAAACTAGCAATAATGGAAGGTGCACCGACTCCGGGTCGTGGGCGTCCGAAGGGCAGAGGCCGTGCGGTAGTTGATCCTGTGGAAGTGAAGTCTGAAGATGTTCCTCCGACAGAAGCTCAACCAGACCCGGATGTCTCCGAAGCTGAATCTGCAGAAAGAGCAGTTGAAGTTTCATCAGGAATCGAAGACTTGGTCGTTGGGTCTCCTAAGGAACCCAGCGTCCGAGGTCGGAGGGGGCCTGAAGCTTACCTTCGGACCCGACCCTCTGATCCGAATTTCACGAAGGAAGGCACCACTGGAGGAAGAATCGCCCTCATCGCTAACTACTTCCTAATGCAGAAAAAGAAAAGTTTCCGAGTTAATCAATACCGGGTGGACTACGAGCCGGATTACGAAGATGCGATAGTCCGCAAAGGAATTTTTCATCAGTTCAAAGAAAAACTTCCGATGTATATCTTCGATGGCACAGTTCTGTACTGCCAAGAAACACTGTCACCAGAGCTGAGCAAATTTGAGACTCAAGATAAAAGAGAGCCCGATAAAACTGTCGTGATCACTATACGGTTCATTAAAACTCTGGAACCAGAAGACGCCGGTATGATCCAATTTCACAATATTGTTTTACGGACAATGATGAGTGGCCTGAAGCTTACGTTGCTGGGTCGTCACTACTACGATGCGGACTTGAGAATTGATAAGCCTACCTGGAGACTTGAATTGTGGCCTGGATTCATGACCTCATTACGAACATGCGATGGCAAGCAGTCCTTGTTAAACGTGGAAGTCACTCACAAGGTCATCAGGACGGACACCGTCATCCATATGCTTAACCAAATCAGACTGGAGCATGCGAATTCTCCGGATGAAGAGCGTCAGAAGAAGATGGACGATGCAGTCGCTGGAAGAATCGTCATGACTAGATACAACCGGAAAACTTATAAAGTCCAGAACATTGACTGGGGCTCCACTCCAAAAAGCACCTTTGACCAAAAGAAAACTGGCAAATCGATAACCTTCATGGAATATTACGAAGAAGTATACAAGCTGAGAATTGCCTCTCCTGGACAGCCTTTACTGAGGGCTGAACCAAGGAAGCAAGACATACATCGTGACGGGGCTGATCCGAAGCCCATTTTACTGGTCCCAGAATTATGCTTCATTACAGGCCTGGATGAAGAACAAAGGGGGAATTTTCAACTCACCCGAGATTTGGCTGAGCACTTGCATATGCCTCCTGGGAAACGAGTTGATGCTATCACAAATTTGATACATAGAGTTACGGACTCTGAAAAGGTGAGTAGTAATACCAAGTAAGGATTGCTAATAAATTTATTGTATATGAAATAGGCAAATGGAGATAAAGTCCCTCTTTGACTGTATGGGAGTACTTGTAGTGAAACTTTTATTAGCTGTTGCTAATTTGTATGTGGTGAATGAAAGATATATTTATGTATGGGTCTGGTGCATTCTGCAGGGCAGAGACTCCTCTGAATATAGATAAGTGATGTTGCAGATTTATTTTTTTCTTTCTGCAAACAGGTGCGAACGGATTTGGAGAAGTGGGGAGTTCGGTTCACTCCAGACCCAGTCACCATTCCAGGGAGAGTTCTTCCACCCGAAAAATTGTTATTCAGGTCCAAAAATGGCGAACGTCAAGATGTTCCAGCCAGCGGAGGAGACTGGAGCAGATCTATGCGAGGCTAGTTTCAATTTTTAAACATTGCTTTTGCTTTATGGATTTACGCACATGTTCTGTTTGTTTAGAAATAGAATTAATCGAGAAATAATGTTTGTTTTTCTCTACAGACGTCCAAATGTATTCATGCGTCGACTTGAACAAATGGGTGGTCATTGTACCGTCTCGAACTGCAGAAGGGGTAGATAACTTAGTGCGGACTTTGATGAGGGTCTCCACTCCCCTGAACTTCAATTTGGCACACCCCGAAGTGTGAGTAAAGCAAAACTTTTGATTTTCATATTTACAACAATAATGTATATAAATAATGACAATTTTTTGGACAGGATCCGCATTACAAATCCTTCTGCTCAAGCATATATAACTGCAATCAACGGCGTCATGAATGATAAGAAAGGAGATATTCAACTGTTCTTTGTTATTTTGGGCAATAACCGTTTGGATATCTATTCGGCCATAAAACAACGAATTTCAATTGAATATGGAAGTAATTAAAGCTCAACATTTTCATTTTATATCAAGCATAAGGCTTTTGGTTCAATATTTTACTAATTAATTGGAATGCAGTCATATCCCAATGTTTCCTGGCGAAGAATGTGAACAACAAAGGATTGATGTCAATTGCAACTAAAGTAGCAATACAAATGAACGCCAAGCTAGGAGGAGAGCCATGGGCTGTTGTTAATCCTTTAAAGGTATCAATTATTTTCTATTCACCCAAATTACTAACAAATTACTTTTTTACATTTGTTTTTCATTCGGGTAATATTTTGAACTTCAGAATTTGATGGTGATTGGATTCGACGTGTATCATGGCGGAGGAAGCAGTATTGGATGCATGTCGGCGACAATTAAGGGTACTCTAGCTCGCTACTTCAGTACTGTAACAAAATTCAATAGCAAAATAGAAATATCAGACAAGATAGCTGCTCCCTTTGGAAGTGAGTTTACTGAGGATCTTTTTATTGTTTTCTTTGACTTTAGAAAAATTAGTTTTCTTATTATTCATATTTACATAGAATGCCTTAAGGCTTTCCAACATTCAAATGGAGTCCTTCCGGAGAGAATTATGTTCTACCGAGATGGAGTTGGGGAGGGTCAACTAAAATATGTCTACCAAGTTGAACTTCAGCAAATTCTTGTGAGAAAATACATTTTTATACTTTCTACTTTTTAAGCAATTTATTCGCCCTAATTCAAACTTCTGGTTTATGAATTTCAGAATCTATTGACAGATACATACGGGAAAGACAACGTTCCGAAGCTGAGTTTCATCATCGTGACCAAACGGATTAATACGCGTTTCATGACCGTGGGCGGTGGAGTTAATAATCCTCCTCCTGGCACTGTAGTGGACAGTGTCGTCACATTTCCAGAGAGGTAAGCCATTTCTTCTGTATTAGAATCGTTGAATAGTATTTAATAAGAATGGAGCATAGTTCTTTTGATATGGTAAAAATAATTGTTTTTATAGGTATGACTTCTATCTCATTCCGCAAAGTGCTCGCCAAGGGACAGTCAGTCCCGTCTCATACAACGTTCTTTACGACACGAGTGGATTGCCACCGGACAAGATTCAGATTTTTTCATTTAAGCTCTGCCACTTGTACTTCAACTGGTCAGGAACGGTCACAGTGCCAGCCGCTTGCCAATATGCTCATAAGTTGGCCTATCTTACTGGACTGTCGCTGAAAAGGCCTGCAAGTAACAAACTCGACTTTTTACTCCATTATTTGTGACACGTCCTTTTACATTCTTTGTTTCTCATTTATTAATATTCTTATTAACCGGTGATGGATTTCTTACTTTATTACCCGTGTGGGTAAAGAGGGATTAACAATAAGACAAAGACATTCATTTATCATTAGTAAATATTTCTTGAAACTTAGTTAAATGTAATATGTTATATCATCGGTAGTTATACTATAATATAGAATTTTAGAATAAAATATAAAATAATAAAATGACACAAAATGTCATGAATAATACTTACCTATAATTACAGGATCACTTTATGAATTAGCTATTATGAATAAAAATAGAGAATATAATTTTTTACTCAGCTGAATAAAGAATTGTTTTGGTGTAAT
>JABASH010003644.1:0-15944 GCA_019776445.1 Tomocerus maximus | reverse complement strand
TATGCAATCACCCTGAGCCTTAACAAACTAACTTTGGAAACAACCGTAAAATGTGAAAGCACATTCTCTAGGACACAAGCCGGGCTTGTGTCCTAGAGACCCATTTTCTTTTGCTTTCTTTCAATGCTTTCTCCAGCCACAAAAATATTCACTATGGCAATACCCCCTTCCCTTGCACAGACAATTGCACAAATCTAATCTCTCGGCTCTCGTTTCAGTTTCTTCCGGCTAAAGCATTTCTGGTGTCAGGGAAGTGTTCCTAGGCCTCGTTTCATAATAATTAATAATATATTGAGGATGGATGAAGCTTGAGAGTGAGAGACACAATTCCGACTTTTTATAGAAATTCTTTTTCCCAAGTACTCTAAATATGTAAAGGGATCATAAATTCTTTACAATAATAATAATTACAATATATAACTATTCGAATTAAACGCACTAATTTTATGCATTTCATATTTACAATCCTATACAATCTTATATTTGATAAGTCACTCTGACATCTGATTCTGATGCATATCGCACTGTCATTATCGCACTATTTTTATTATATCTGTCGTTTTATGCTTTTTAATAATCATTATTATCAAATCCTATATTATAAAATAATTATAAAAGCAGTGGTATTTTCAACATAATCCTGTGACACAAATATCGGTGGTGAAAGTTTCATATAGACTTAGTGTATGAAAAGTGAAAGGCAATTATAATCCCAATTTTTAGAATGGTATGCATTTGCATTAGTATCCACTATCCACTATCCACACAAATCCACACACACATATTATACATGTACATTTTGCACATACATCTTTTTTTTTGCTATGTTGTTGTATGTAGCTGCTATCTCACGGCTCGGCTAGGCTCACTCACACTTCACTCACACAGTCACACAGCAACATTCTAGAATTTTCAAGTTTTCTCTCTCAGCTCATGGCTCATTCTTCTCTCTTGCCTTCACCCTTTCATTCAGTTTCTTTCAATATCAATCACAGTCTCACAGAACACAGACAACAGACGGGCAGTTTAAGTTTGCGGTTGTTATTTTCCTGAATTTTTGTTTGAAGAAACTGTAAAAGATCATATACACGAGGAGAAACTGCTTAATCATAATATTTTGAATATAGTACTTAATTATTTATACTAGCAGCAAAAGGTGAGTGAGAGGAGGTATTAAATCATAGTTATATCTAAGCTTAAAATATGAAATAATGAATAATAAAAAGGATAACTTAAAAAAAGATTTAAAACTCCAATTTAGGCTATACACAATCAAAAACGAGGGTCTATGGGAAGGATCCAGGATTGAGGAAGTTCAACTTTTAGCAAACCAACAGATTGTTTCGATTCGAAGATTATAAAGTCAAAAGTGGAAGCTCGGCGAGTCATAGATCGTTTCGATTACTCACTTTCCGGCATAAAACTTGTCAACTTACAACTTAGTTAAAAAAGGTTGAAGATATTAATATTTATTTCATGTTTTTATATAGTTTTATATTTTGTTAGTTGGACTGGAAGAAGGGGGTAAGTGGGTGAGGCAACGAAAGATTAAAGGCTGAACAAATTTTACTAGTTTAGTTTCAAGACCTTTATTTGAACAGACCATTCTTTTAAATGGTACAGTGGGGAAGTATCAAACGACCGCTGCACCATTTTGATGGATGGCCTGGCTCTCAGCTAACGAGCTAACTATCAACTATTACCATTTAATTTGCCCCTTTGTCCACCTATAAGGCTTTCGACTGCTTTCCCATTGTACCATTTAGGAGAATGTTCTATTTAAATAATAGGCTATTTAGCGTGCCAAGAGTGTGTATTTGTAATCGTCTCATTGTAACACAAAATCTCTTTTTCAAGGGTTGGAAGTCATCACATAGTACATACAGAGGTTGGTATTATGTTGGAAGCATTATTTATTGAACCCAGACGGGAGGGTGCTAACTTTGATGTTAGCAGTTTCAGCCACAATATATAATATATAATATAATGTATTTGGTAACCATGTTATGATATGTTAATACAATGTTATGTTAATTGTTATGAATAGACACTGATAGCAATCATGGCAAAATGGGGAGAAGGTGACCCTAGATGGATAGTAGAAGAGCGGCCCGATGCGACCAATGTCAACAATTGGCATTGGTAATTTTAATATTTCTTTATTTAGTAACTACAATAAAAATAAAATCGGAAAACTGGCGAAATTTTCAAAAAAAATTGATGATAAATAAAATGTTTTTGTTGTTATGCGTTGTATTTCATGCAGGACTGAAAAAAATGCAAGTACTTGGTCCAAGGATCGGCTCCGCGAATTGCTTATTGATTTAAAGTTGGATAATAGTGAAGGTAAGTTTAATAATTAAATTAACATTGCAATTCAAAATTATTTAATTGACTCATACCTACATATACATCTAAATCTTGGCGATCTTATCCTACCTTAATTAAATTAATTTTTTGCAGGCGCTTGCAAGATTACCGAATTAGACCGATGCGAAGGGGAAGCTTCAGCTAATAACAGGAAGGCAAAAATTATTGTGTTTTTTGAGTGGGATTTAAAAATGAAATGGAAAGGCAAACTTAAAGATGGCGAAAAAGTTAGCGGCACTATAGAAATTCCTAACTTGAGCGATGAAAATTCTGTAGATGATCTCGATGTAAGTACAATAATCTGCTATAATATTCCAAAGTATTTCTATTAGTATAATTGAATTTGGGGTGATTGATCATTTTGACGTAATCTGTTTTACAGATCCAATTTTTATGTGACACTGGTAAAGATGGTGCCCAAAAAATGAAATCAGCATTGAGAAAAGAAAGTAGTAGCATAGTTAAAACGCAACTTCAAAAATATATTGACTCACTAAAAAAGGGTAAGTTTCCTATTAACTCCTGCAAACTGCTTAATTTGTTCCGCAACTAGAACGCATTATGTAGCATATAAGAGTACTTGTATCAAATAATAATAATAATAAATTATTAATTAATTTAAATTATTTTAGAATATACACAAGGCATGATTTTACCGAAAAAAGACCAGGCAAGTATGAACAGTAAATTAAGTAGTCTTACACTGGATTCACCACGTGCTGTAAGTTTCAATTTCTTCATCTTTAAAAAAACTAAAAAATAGTAATTGTGAATTACCAAATGCCCACGGAAACATTTTTTATTAGTCAACAGTAACCAACAGTGTTAGTACCAGTTCTTCCTCGTCTTCTGGAACTGGAGTAAAACTTCAGTTATGTGATATAGAAAGTAAAACGACTATGAAATGCACTGCTCAGGATGTTTTCCATGCGCTTATGAAACCTGAAGTGAGTTTTTTATCATATCAATATTATTGGAATTACTAATTTTTACTTCATTTGAAAATCAGAATGTAATGAAGAATTATTTCCGAAAGAATAATCAGAATAATTATAACAAAATAGATTGCCAGTTTTTAAATTAGAGGTACCGTGTTGATTTGTATTGGTATAGTATAGTTTGAGATCAATCGATTTTTTTTATTTATAGATGTTCGTTGCATTCACCAATGGTTCAGGGAGAATAGACCCAAAAGTTGGAGGCTCGTTTGACATGTTTGGAGGAAATGTACATGGAAAAATCCTTGAAATCGTAAGACATTGTCTTTCTGTATTTTAGTAATCAATGTAAAAGAAACTACTTTAAACGTCATTGAAATATTAATTTCATAGGAAGCTCCTACAAAAATTGTACAACTGTGGAGGTTTAAATATTGGCCAGAAGGTCATTACTCTACCGTCACGTTTTCAATACGAGAAAAAGAAGATTCCACTCACATTTTAGTTAAACAGAAAGGGGTTCCCTCCTCGTAAGTTGGCCATTATTTTACATATACCTTTTGGTTTGACCATTGTATGCCTAAGTATAATCATGTCTACATCAACAAAATTATATATTTCCAGGGATGTGGAAAAGACGAAAGAGGGATGGAACCAGTATTATTGGGATGCAATGAAGCGAACATTTGGCTTTGGATCGTTCATTTTATAAGAATCAGATATTTAACCTATCTCATATTATTTGTATCTAGCCTGCATGGATATTAGGTAGCGAATATTTGTTTGTCTGGATTAGACATTTAAATGAGTGAGCATGATAGAAATTTTCTTTAAAAAAAATTAAAAACGAAAGCTAGTGTATTTTACTTTACATGTTTCAATACGTCTGTAAAAATTATGAAATTGATGCTGAATTTAACAAGATTACGACATCCTTAAGCTTAAGGCTTTAAAAATGGAGTCAGTTTCGATATCTAACCTGTTTGTCTTGGGAGTAAGCTGTATGTAACTGTATATCATATAATATCCTATAGCCTATACCGGTTTGAAATTGAAAGTCAAACGGATCAAAATTATTAACTTATTGTCTCACTCAATAAATTGATAAAATTTACTTTTTCATTGAAGCTACCAAAGTTTTAATGTATTAGCATGCATTATTTAGGACAAACATAGGTATACTTTAGCTAAGTCTTACTTTTCTTACAACAAGGATTAAGGACTACAACAGAAGGGCCTTAAGCTTTAATAATTAAACTGTACTCTCCGCGGTATTTACATTTAGAAGTAGAGATTTGTTGTGAAAGTATAACAACTAGTGTCGTATGAGGCATAATTAAAATTACTAAGTTATAAAAAATACCGGAATTGAAACCGTAAAAATTCAAATGCCATTACTATAATATTCCGATTCATGTCCCTAGTTATTCCCCGTAATTTTTAGCTCGCCCAAGGAAGCGAGCTTATAAATAGAATCGCACAGTCCATCCCATTCGTCCGTTAGTTAACACAATATATCTCCCTAACACCATAATAAAATATATGGATTTTGATCAAACTTCGCAAAAACATTGCTAACACTATTGGTGAGGAACTCTATTGAAAACGGGCTAAATCGGTCCTCCCTACCCTACTCTTGTTACCAAGATGTTGCTCAATGTTCGCTCACTTCCCCTTCATTTTGATTAGTCCAAGTGGAAAATTGGTATTATTATAAAGTTCAAAATCAGTACCTTTAGGAGCACAATAATTTATTATTGAGCTTCTAAAAGTACGAAATATTTCATTTTCGCACATCATACCCATACCACTTCTATCAAAAATCGCATATTACAGTATAGTGGAAAGGAAACACATTAATAATAATCGTCACCATCACCATAATGCGGTATTATTGTTACTAATAATATGGCTCAAAAATATACAAAGTAAATTCGAGTAATATCAGGTTCGATTATAATCACGAAAATAACGTTTTTGCGGAATGAACCCCCTATACTTTTTTTCTTGCCTTAGATTATGTAAAAATAGTACTTACTTTAGCATTTTGGAAACAAATTGTATAAGCTCATGCAAATGTACACCATTTCAATTACTACATTTGATCTTTGATCACAAGGAAATTATTTAAGTATTTATTAGGATAATAGAATAGAAAAGAACCTGTGCATATAAATATAAGCAAAAATTCGTACATTATAGAAAATTATAATAATATTCATCGATAGAATTAAGAACGTTCTTAATCGCCTTGCGCCGTGACAAAAATCGATGTTCAACAAAACATAGACCTTGAAAAGCATATTTTATTGTAGAAAGAAAATTTCCATTCAAATGGTTTTTGCCACAAAAGAACATTTCGTTCGTCACTCGTTTTCTTCACAAGATTTTATGGATGAGACGCCAATATGTTAAAAAAGTGATAGACCTCATCGTGGTCGTATACTGCTACTTGCGTGGTACAGATTTTGCACTTTACAGGAAAGAATTTGTCCGACTCAGTCACACCATTGACGGTTTCGAGTTTTCCTACCTTGCCTTTATCCCTTTTTCTTGATTTTGGCTCTTTGACGGGGACTATTAGGGTTTCCGTTTTATCGGTGACACAATTCATTACAAACATTGCTCTATATTGTCCACTGTAAAATTCGTGTCGTTGGCAATCTAAACAGAGTACTGTAAAGCATGCTGGACAATTCAAAACCGCATCTGTATTGCTTAATGCAGGTTCCTTCCTAGAAACTTTGGAACTGTCATTTTTTTTGCCGTGCGAATTCCCTTCGACGTTTGTGCTGTTGCTTCCCTTAGAAGATTGTTCATGTGACATGGTTTTACTAATAGTACTGTAGTTCCTTCTCTTATTGTTTACCCATTCTTGATCCGCTGCATCAGAATTTGGGTCGTAAAATAGATCGTCATCCGACACAAACTCCCGTTTTGACCGTTTTTTAGCCTTTTTAACTTCGTCTTCGCCCTCACTCTCGTCAGAATCAAAGTAAATAGCATCGTAAAGGTCTTTGGTGTCGGTTGTGCCTGGTGGAGGGGGTTCCGTTGAAAAGTGAACGGTTTTTTTCTGGACAATTTTCCCGTCTCCAGATAGTGCACTGCTTGAACCAGCTTTATCGCCGTTTGCAATTGAAGTTAGTTGACCGCTCGGAACACTTGTATTCAAAGAAGAACTTGATGAAGATCTGCTCAAAGAACGTTGGTGTTCCATTCCTCCTTCTTTCTCTGCTTCCATAGCTCGTTTATCTAATTCTGCCTCCATTTCAGCTTCAAAGTCGTCTATGTCTGTTTTTTCTTTATTTTTCTTGGAAGTTGGAAGACTGAGCAATTTAACCAGAGGATCATCGTCGTCACTACAATTTGTCAAAGATTTTTGGCTCATTAACATTTTAATAGAATAATGTTTTCAAAGTCACCCATTCCGTCTTTTTTATAAGTAATATAGTTCGACGAATAGTGATATTAATGCGACTTATTTTTACATCAGTTGTCAGTTATAGTATTTTTGTCATACCTATCGCCATCTCCAATCTCATCATTCATATTCATAGATTTCATTGCGACATCCGGCTCATTATCATCGGAATCGGATCCCGATCCAAAATCCAAGAAATCGTTGTCCATGTTATAATGTTGAATGTATACAAGCTATCAGCACAATCAGTGATCAGCTTATTATTGCAATACTGAAAGTATATGCTTCCAGCAGACAATTCTGAATCAAGGATCGTGTTGAGTTTCGGTAATTCTAAAAAAATAAGATTATAATATTATAATAATATAGTACTGTGACATGTAAATCTGGCGAACTGTGATAAAAAGCACAGTTGTAATTTGTAAAAGTAACAAGGTAAAAATAGCAATACTATATGTAATATTTGTTGTGCTATAATTTTCAACCCAATCGCAAAGTTCGGATGGATTATGGATGGATTATGAAATGTTAAATATATGCACTGCATGATACACTTATAAGTCAAAAGTAAATGAGAATATTGAATAATAAAATTTTGTCTCCATTGTCCTTTTCTGACAGCTTCACCTTACCTTAGCTAAGCTTAGGTCGGTTTGGTAAGCGAATTCTCAAATTCTGATTGGTAGGATGAATTTCGAAGTTTGAATTCGCTTGCACTTTTGATTTTGATTGTGGAACCCTTGGAACTGATTATTTTATCAGGAATTTAGGACGTAGACGACGTAGAGGTAGGGGTAGAATATGAGTCTTTTAGGAAGGACTCCAATCGAATTTCCCGCCAGCTCAGATGGCAAATTATTGTTTAAGATATGGTGAAAGTTGGTGAAAGTCTAAAGTTGTAATAAATTATGACTTCTAATTTGTTCGCTTAGATTTTTCTAAGAAAATAATAATGTAATTTGCTTTCGCTGTATAACATCTATAACTTACACCATATATATTATAGCATTTTGAAACATTTATTTGCAGGATAACAAGGAATACCCATAACTAGGAATATTAATAAAATGTACCTATTTTTCTACGGTTCCTGAACTGAAATTAATAACATAATATAAACTTTCCATATTGAATTTTGGTTTTTCTAGATTTCGTGCTTTCACTTAGACTTCATGAATGTAATCTGTATCGGATGAGAAAATGTGAACGAGTGCCCTCCTGATTCTTGATAGCTAGTATCCTCTTTCATGACGAATTTTTCGTCTTGTTATTCCCCTCTCTGAATACATAACAATATTAATATATATTATAATTAAATAATTAACTCGAAACTTAAATCCATAGTATAATTATGTACCTTTTTTGAATAGCTCTTATATACTGTAGGGACTTTTTACTCTTCCGTATTTTAGTCCCCATTCTGCAGAATCTGTCCATATCATTCATAAACATCTCGATATCTAGAACTTCAGGATCCGATTCAGAATTATAATATTCGTCTGCTTCAGTTGTGGTATTCCCACTGTTGTTTTTTTGTACAGCAGCTCCTACTTTCGACTTCTTCGTCCCTGTTAGCGTCTCATTTATATCCCAATTATTTTTGGCTGGGTCTGGGTTGTTTTTCCTCGCTCTCCACCACACCATGAATTTTTTCTATATTTGATATTCAATTTCAAGTCAAAGCATTTAATGCAATAATTCGAAATCACTGAATCCCAAAGCTATTTTAACCCTAGCAATCTATTTTCATTTTAAGTATATATACCCCCTTTTAATAGTAGCAGTATACACTTAAAGGATCGTATTTTTCCTGTAGCATTTGGCCCTTGTGCCAAAAATCAAGCCAAAAATCAATATTTTTAACAGTTGAGTCTTTAGCCGAATCAACCAAAAGGTACGAATCGATATTTTTGTGTCGGGCTGGGGCTCATTAAATCTCAAAGTGAAAGTCAATCTCGAAGGGAAGTTCTTGACTTATTATGAAATAAAAATGAAATAATAAAAGAATAAGTCTTGACTAGGATTTACACATTAAAGTCATATGGAGATTTTGAAGTACTGCTTGTGCTTTCTGTAGATATTATGCGATGATGCTTTTTAATATGATAGATAGTTAATATGATAGATAGATTTAATAGATAGACTTACGCTGCATACATAAATTACTGCATGAAACACAACAATTCCAGTCAATCTTCCCAAGATCGTTAAAAATGAGAAAAAATCCATAGACTGTTTTACTTTTGCCATTTCACAACCAAACTTTCTATCATAAGCCAAAATACTATGATAATATCCTTTTCTAGATTATTATGAAATATAAATAGCAACAAAGCAAATTACGTCCAGCCAGTCAAGTCCCCCTTTCCTCTAGACGTCTCCTCGATGGACTTCTTTTGTTCTAATTCTGTCCCGGGAATAGCCCGAAAGTTTTTCAAATTGAGTAATTTAATTGACTATTCCTATGACAAAAATTCTAAAGGTAAAAAATATTGTCAAAATACTTTGGAGTTTGGTTGGACGGTCGAATGATGTATGACTTGTAAGTTGTAATGAGTTATAGTTGTAAGTACTTCCGTTCTAGGATACAGTGGCTACATATGCACCCACAATATCATTCCGAATCCGAGATCTACCTTCACAATACACGGTGGCCCATATTCATGTACAATGGACTTTCTCTCATTGTCCCCCTTAAAAAACTTTGTTGCAGAAAGATAATCAACATCATATTAGAAACGTTTCTCTTTCAGAAATTATTAGTTGTGTTGCAATAAAGTTGCTACAAGTAGTTTTTGAGTTTTTCAGATGGAAATTGAGAGAAAGTTTCATTGTACATGAATATAGGTCACCGTTATGTCACCGTGTACAATACAAGCCATCTACTTTGTGTTATGTATTGTAAGCAGGAAAAGCTCGCGCCGCACTAAAATTAACTAAAAAATGGTAAGTAGGAAAAATAGGAATATACAATAATAATGAACAGTGATTCCTAAGTATAAGACTATAATGAAATAATATACATGCTTAAATCACAATTTTTTTAGACTTCACTACTACATTTACTGAATTGTATAAGCAAGCCTTTTCCCAGTCCAAATCAATATATTATATCAATCGTCATAAATAATTACATAAAATGCTATCTTTCGAAAACTTCAGTGATAGTGACAAAGATGGTGGACAAAACAATATAATAAATGTGCCAATGTCTGTAGTAAAAGACTTAACTGTCCCTAAATTAACAAGTTTACAAACAGAAGTAGTAATTCTTTCATAAAAGAACGCTAGATTTTGACAAAAGTATCTTTCATGAGTTGCTGAATTCACACCTGAGCTGAAGCTTCATTAGCCTTGGACTGTCACTAATAAAAGTAATAAGGTTTTACATCTTCCTCCGTTTCTTGTTAGGTAGCGTTTTGTTGCGCTGTTTACTTGATCGTTTATATCCCTTCATCCATCTATCTCTCTCCATTTCCCATTTTATTTGTTTCTTGTCTATTTTAAAATACATTTTCAAATTGATAACTGATTAGTAGGGAAGGAATTAGTACATTATTTAACATGATTCTCGATAGGTAGTATGCGTATTAGTCTCTCGGTACGGTAGTTAATACAAAATCATTCACCTGCTCTGTCCGAGTTGATTAATGTCTGTGCCCCACTGAGAACTTCTTCTGAATTTTCTTCTAACAAATCAGCAAACTGATCTGCAGGGGCGAACATATCTTGCTCTTTCTTTCTTTTAAATCTCTTATTTGGCAGCTTAAGATGCTCCTATTAAAAATAAATTTTCGTCAGTCTTAAAAACAATAATGAGAAAATACAAACAATATACACAGAAAAACGTTCTTACTTCGTCTAATGACCCCATGTCGTCTTCAGATTCTAAGTTAGCTGAGTCAAAGTCAATGTCTAAGTCATCGTCATCGATATCAGGGTCAGATTCCATAAGATCGCCATTGTCGGCATCATCAAGGTCAACGAAATCATCATTTTCGCCGTCGTCATCAAGATCCACAAAACCATCATTTCCGTCATCATCCTCCTCTTCATCAATTTCGTCATCCTCTGATTCAGAATCATTATCGCCAGTATTTTTTAAACCCTTCTTTTTAGCTGGCTGTACTTCGGCTGCAAAATCGACATTGTCTTCTTCTTCCGAGTCACCCATTTTTGCTCCAGATTTAAAGTAATTTCCCATAAATTCGTCAAATTCTTCATCGTCGACACTTTCAACATCACTATCATCTTCTTTCGCATCCTTTTCCACACGCTTCTTGTCCTTGAAATATCTTGAAACAAATAAAACAGCAGCGTTAATAAATTCTAGGCTATTTACTGCAAGGACAACACTAATGCAAGACAACGGCAAATAATATTATATATCATTGCTGTTATTGGCAATAAAATTATGAAAATAAATGAACTAACTTGTAGAAGAACTTTTCCTCTTCAGGAACTTTATCTTCATCTACTTGTAAATATTTAGCCGAATTCACAGCCATGTTTCGTAGTCCTTGTGGTTGATATTCAGTTCGATTCTATAGATTTAAAAAATTCATTTTTAAGACCTACAATGTAATAACAAATCATATTTGAACATTAAAAATTGCTGTCGTTTTTATTTGCACTTAGTCACTAGATAGTATTTATAGACACTTAATTAGCTTTACGTTGCATGTACATACGTTATTCTAAAACAATAAGAAAATAAAGCTACCTTTTTTATTTTGGGATTTCTGTAAACAAAACGATCAAGGAATCGAGCAACTGTGAAATCTTTCAATGGATTTCCATCGTAGCATATTTTTTCACACTTTGCAAGTGTAATGGCATATAGTGCCACTGTTGGGTGGTAATGGTGTGTTAAAGCAGCTAATTCATACGCTAAGCATAGTTCTGCTCCACAGAATGCTGGATTTCTGGCTGTAGGATCATAAGCTGTTCTAATTCTATTTTTCTCATTTTTAACTTCGATAGTCTCATTTGCATCTTCAGCGAACTCACATCTTATGGAATCAGTAGAAGCAGGTTGTGTGTCTTTCAAGACTTTTTGATTTACAACTGCAGCAGGAATATTCTGAACATCAGTATCGCTCTCAGCATCATGCAACTGAATGTTGGACGACTTAACTAGATTTGCTATATCAATATTCTGTCTTTGTTTCTTGTTGGAAATTTCAATGGATTCTGAATCAGATTCACTATCATTGACATCGGGGTCGTTTGCTGTGGTTACTACGTCATTTTCTTCAACGTCTACATTTCCAAGAACGAGACATCCGCTATGGGTTTTAGAAACTTCAGATATTAGGAAGAGGATGGCACATGCTAAATTTGGTTGGACATTTTGACAAATCTATCAAAGATAACATTACTATCGATTAGTTTTTAAAACTACAAATGATTACTGATTAATGAAATCATCGACATTGAAAATTGGGTTATAGGTGAACTGGCCTGAAACCAATGAATATAATGGTCTGGTACAAGAGTTTATTTCTCTGATTTTTTATGCGAACAGTGAAATTCCTGACCAGTGACCACCTTTGTCATTATTGGCACATTTCACCTTTGTCTTTGAAACAGGTTCACCGTTCACTTTTTCTTTTTAGACCAGTTTCTCAGGTCAGTTCACCATATACAAAAAAACAAAAATTGAGTGATACCTGAAGCAAACGTTTTGTAAACGCAATAACACGATTTATAACTGTGTCTTTTTTCAAGGATTTAAAGACTAAATTCAGGAACTGCATATTATGAGATGTTGTTATAAACTCAGAATTCAATAGCGTTCTGTATAACACGCGATAAAACCTGAAAAGAAGATACAAAAACATTTTTATATTAATTTGTTAATGATCGATCGATTTGTTAATATCTGTCTTTATGTCTAATGTCTTAGAAGACTAATGACCATACATACAGTATTACTGTGAAGTACAAAACGTGAAGTGGAACTCTGGACTGGTATTTCGACAATTGTAGGAGGTGATTCCGATAATACAAAGGAGATCGAAATCTCCTTTGTAATTATCGGAATCACCTCTTTCCATTGTCGAAATTCACTTGTCGAATTCTCCTACAACCCTCTCTGGACGTCTGGGTCTGGACTACTTAAGATATGTGCAAACTACTCTAGAACACTAAATAAGAATAACTAACTTACCTATCAGCGGCCGCTTGATCTTTATTAACGTCAATTAGCTGATAAAGTATGCACAAAGCATGGACACAAATATTGAATTGTGACAACTGCACAATTTTAAATAGTGTATCTAGACTTTCTCTAAACTGAAATCCGAACTGTTTTGCAGACGGATACGCCTTATTCACTCCTGTTAAAAGTCCGCTCATCATCTTGCTCTCGATGTCACCCTGTGAATTATGAATAAAGAATTATGTTCTAGGAGGATTTTGATATTTTCTTTTGCAGCAACTCAAAAAAACTAAAAAGGGATACTAGCTTTGATTTTAAGATTTCACTTGAATAGCATAACAGAGGTCAGTAAAGTAGGTAGCGATTTTGTTTACAGATGTAAGATGTGAGTCTTACTAACCGTTTTTATGCATCCTTTGAAAAATGCCAGATAAACTGTTATTAATTTTGAAGAGACTTGAGGATGTTCATTTTCTAAACGAATCGAATTAAGAAAGCATATTCCATAATACTGAGCTTTCACACTGATGTTGTTACGGAAGAGGAGCCTTTCTATTTCTTGAATCACCACCATTTTCATTCTTGGATGTTCTTCCACCAGCTTAGTCAAATGGAATAATGCTCTGGATCCAACTTTTTTTACTGGATCCCCTAATTTATTTACGAGCATTTCCAACAAAATCTATAATTTTGAAACAGATAATCGTTAAACATGTGAATATATATGTATAGAATACGCGTATAGAGTGACAAAAGCATTATTTAAAAATGATCTTAAACTTTACATTCTCTTGTTCAGGATGAGCAGCTAGTAGATGTTGGATTATAGATATAGCTTTTCCTCTTAATTTATCCACATTGTCACTGGCCATACGTCCAACTGATTCAATAAACTGCTGGTACAGAGATTTTATTCGGTCTTCAAACATCCAAATGATAAGGTGCTTATTTGAAGCTGTCCTCAATTTGGAGCCCCTACTTTCAAAATTAAACAATTTCCTATCTGAGGGTAGCAAATCTTCTAGGAACAAATCTTTTATTGTATCTGAAAGAAATAATTACGATTATATTAATATTAGATCCCGCCAATATTCAATATATTTAAGCATATTATAATTCCGATCCGATGCTATTTCACTATTTATTTTTCCGAGTATTTTAGAAAGATTGAAAGATCCCTGTGAAATGTTAATTTTGAAGTAAAAAATAATTAAAATAAATAAAAAACAGAACTAATTGTAATTAATAAAAGCCGCTTCAATTTGACTGCTTCAATTTGAATGAAATAATAAATAACGATTAGACCTCCATTACTATTACCTATACTTTATTTTATTTTTTTTTCTACTGTTATTCGTATACTAATTTTGCTATAAACATTGTTAATACAAACCTGCAGCTATCAAGCATTGTTGTCTTCCTTGAACTTTGGCCATTGAAATAAGTTGTTGAATGCAAAATAAGTTGTGGACAGGCGAATCTTGAATTTTGATCGTGAAACCTGCCATTCTATCTGGAAGTGTTCCAGACTTAATTATTTTTTCTGTCCATAAAAAGTCGGATCTTTGTGGTCCATCCTTACACACTGATGAGTAAAAATTCAAGCATTATTTAAAGCCCATTATAAACAATAAACATTTAAAAAATTGTATTTAAATTTAAAGTACAAATAGGAACCTGATTTAAAAATTTGAGAATCTTTATCCAGTAATTGTAATGCTTTCTTTTTAAATTGTCCAACTTCTTCTATATGAATTGGTTTGATATCTTCAGCTGTGTCACTGGTAGGCTATAAATAGTTACATACTACATGTACATAAAATACATCACTAATAATTTCGCAATACTACTGAAGTATAATAACAAATTCAAATGTCTTGCCAGAAAGGAATCTTCCAGCATATGAAACCGAAAATGTACATTAGGTATGTAATCGTTTCAATGAAAGACATATACCATATTGACAGGGTTCACTGACTAACATTTTAGTTTAATTCAACACGATTTTATTACCTCAAGCAAGTGAAACCATTTTCCTTTTGGCTTGACTATCAACTTCTGGATTTCTGTTTCGCCTGAATCAACATTTTCTTTTTTGTTTCTTCTAATTATCTTTTTGTGTTTTTTTGTTCCTATATTGTTTTCATTATTCAGGTGGCCTTCCTGTACGATCTTGTCTGAAGAATTCTTCTTATTGTTCAATGGGTTCTTTTTTGCCGGTTTTTCAGCAGCACCTACATCGACATCACGGAACTTTTTCAATCCCAGCTTTTTAACAAAATCCTTAACCTGAAATACATATGAAATATTATTATTTCACTATTTATTCCTGAGCAAACAAATGATTTGTGTTTCTTAAAAATCACGAACTTACTTCTTTCTTACTGATGTCGTCACTTCCTGCATTTTCTGCGGACTTTTCAGCTCCAGTCTTCAATTTCACACTTTCACTTGTATTTTTACCCATTTTATACTATTTTAATTTGATTTTACATCTGCAACTGCCAAATGTAAATACTTTACTTTCATCGAAATTAAGAGATGAAGGATGAAGTTTGGTGAACACGAGGAAGCCGAAGAGTGTTTACTAATTCTAAAACGCGCGCGTTAAAAATGAATTGCTAAGGTCGGGGAAATATGAGACGTTATTTAACAAACTAACAAATTGAAGATAAGACAAAACAGACGAATTTGACTTTCACTTACACTGTTTTTAACACTAGTAAAAGTACAGCTCTAACTAAATAATATAAATAATGCTAATGCTAATGATAAGTTTAATTTGTGGTAATTTTTGATCCATTTTATCGATTCACCCCTAAATTGTCAACACTTAATCTCCAACACATCAAAAAACCTTTTTTTCAACACACTTTTCTTTTTTGCCAACACGGCTTTCCTCTTTTGCCAACAGAATGTTTAGTATAATATCAATGTTAATGTTATGTCTATTTATAATAGGAAATGAAGATTTAATATTACCATTTCCATTAGTGCATTTAATATTGCACATATATAAGAATGAAGAAACCATTCCTGGAATGACTTAATC
>JABASH010003643.1:0-15947 GCA_019776445.1 Tomocerus maximus | reverse complement strand
GTAAGCAGTACAACACGACAACACTGCATGAGACGGACTGTCGTATGGAACGGACTGTCGTAGGGACGGAAAGTCGCATGAGACGGAGAGTCGCGGTAGCGAATAGTCATTATGACAATCGGTATTAGTGAAAAATTGCATTTTTAGGCCGAAAAACGGGGAACCACACCTACGGAAATCGGATTTATATTTGCGTCGTTTGACTACACAATTATTGTAGCGTCAATAATATACGGCAAGTATATCGTAAGATACTATTTATTGCAATTCCTACAATCAGTGTTTACCAATCCCTTTCATATTCACCCACCTAATGAATCCAGGTAAACGAATCTTTCACAAAGTTTTTAAATGAATCGGAATGTCATAATTTACAGATTAAATCAGTTGGTCCTGTTTTGATCGTAAAACTAAGCATCCTAAATACAGGAATATGTACTATCTTGTTCGGGTAAGTTTTATATCTTATAAAATAGAGTAATATGGAATGAGATTTTGTAGTAGTGACAGTATTGAATACTGGGCTTGGGCTACATACTACATACTGAAAGTATGCCTTGTAGAAAAATAAAGTACCTAAGTACTATTCAGTGAGTACTAGTATTTTTTTAATATGTAGTATGCACCAATGCACCCTCTTTCGCTTGCTAGTATCGTTCCGGAGTTATACCACCCGGGTGGTGCATAAAAGTATTAGGGTGCACCCTAATACTTTTCCGTTCCCGCTTGAGATTAACAAAGTAATTTCCTACTTACATTTTTCCAACTGCTTTTGATGCTTCCCATTGCTTACGCATCGCCCATGACTATAGTTATAGAAGTTTAAACATATTAACGTTAGTTAATATCAACTTTCAAAGTTAAGCCAGCCTGGTATGTTCGGCTGAGCTAGCTTTGCGAAGTGCTATATTATATGTAGTGGTACATGACCATGGTGCACCTATTTGTAGTATGTATAGTAATACTAGTCAGTCAGTACTCACTCAGTACTGTTCCTTGTATGAGTGCAAGTTCCGTGTACTTACATTTTACATAGTATGTTTTGAAATTTTAATTATAGTAGTAAGTACATTTAGTTAGTTATTGGCTTTGTGCTGTAAGATAAAGTCTGTAAAATGCAGGGAGGTATTTGCAATTGTTTATGCAATTTTAGTAACATATGTATGCATTATACGCTTACAGGTGCTTGGCTTTCGTTGATGGTCATGATTTATTTGTCATCTTATGTTTCGTCATTCGAATTATCGGAGGAGCAGGAGATGCAGGACTATATCCCTCCATTTTTACAATTCTGTCCATTGAATTTCCAGAATTGGTCTCCACCGCGGTTGTAAGTACAACTTGAAACTACTCGGTCAATTGACAAATGGCTGTGTAATAGTGTAACTTAACTATAGCATAAGAAATATTTTTAAATCTTCGTATTTCACTTTGCGACAGGGATTATTGGAAGTGTTCTTTGGAATTGGAGCGATCGTGGTAAGTCGCCCTTCATGCAGTTTACATTTTTACGATTTACACCATCAAAACAGAAATCTGTACATCAAATCAACTTATGTCATCTGTTTTAATTTGAGTAGGGGCCTATAGCTTGTGGAGCTCTAATAGATGTACGTATGTCATAATTCTGTCAATCAAAAATACATATTCCCATTGTAGCTTCAAATAATTATTCCACTATGGGTCTACAGTAGGTCCATTATTGGAGTACAAGTTGTATCGTATATTAAATTGCTTTACGTTTTTCTTTCTATTTTTTGAATACTGAAATGGAAATTCCTTTAAAGATATGGGGATATGCGTTGGTGTACTCAACCGTTGGAATCTGCATATTGGCTACAGGACTGATTGCTGTGTTCTTTTTACCAGCATTAAAACAAGATCCAATCATACTAGCTAACGATATTACTAAATGCAATGATGGGGAATCTGAAACTCCACAAATAAATCTCAACAAAGATGGATTTTTAGCAATTCTGAAATTAAAAACTGTTTTAATGGCAATATTTGGTCTATTTGTTGCTGCTTCAAGCATCGGATTCATCACTGCCACATTGGAACTACATATGGACGAAGTAACAATTAGTTATTGTGCTTGTTATTTAATAGCGTATTATGTCCATGACTGATGTATTAACAATCGTTTTATGACTTTGTTTAGTTTCAATTGACATCGACAATGACCGGGGCAGTTTTTTCAGTTGGGACAACATCTTACTTGATATTTTCCATGATATGGGGATTTCTATCCGATAAAACAAAAATGGAAAAAAATCACATTGTAGCGGCTGGAGCATTTTTTGTTGCACTTGGATTTTCTTTCTTTGGTCCCCTTCCTTTTCTTCCATGGGAAAAGTTAGTCTAATTACATTCATCATGCATGACTTCTGTTAATATTTCTATCCAAAATGCTTCATGCACATGCACAAAGGACTCAGGACGTGGTAGCTTTTACCTGCCATGTACGTGCATAATTGAAAATATGTTTCAATGTTTAACAAAGTGAAGCTTACTTTCTGCATTAGTATTTTCAAAAATTATAGGCTCATGAATGAAATTAGATTTTTTTAAAATTTATTTCCACGAAATACATCATTAACCATTTTTAGAAATTATATGCACATAATGTTTCGACACAACGAATATCTAAAATATAAACCACTATCCACTGAAGCCTGAGCATAACTTATTGTTTTCCTAATTTTTCAGAAGTCTGTGGGCTGTATTTATTGGGTATGCAATACATGGAGTAGGGATAGGGGGATCGATCATGTCTGGATATGCCCATAGCCTTGGAGCAGCTTTGTAAGATTTTATTTCATGTAATATGAATTTATCCTTTTAAAGTTAAAGATGCCTATTATTTTCATGTTTATAAATATCTCTGATTTACTTACCTGGTATTTGCTCCGCCCATCCTGGACAATATTATTTCTATGCGCATAAGATTTTCGTATTTTATTCTTACGTTATACTTTCCGACCATTTCTGAGTAACCAATTTAAATATATGAACTCAGAGAAAACGGGTTTGCAGACAATTCAGCTACCTACAGTCTTATATCTGGAATTTATACTTGCACTTTCTCTATAGGAAATGCCATAGGTCCATCCATAGGTAAGTTTTCAGCTGAAATTACTCCTACCATCCATTTACTAAGGTCTTTTAATATTTTGCACATAATAAAACTAACATTGTACTTAAAATGGTGCTCTTAAGGTGGTGTTTTATATGACAGTATTGGATTTCGATGGGGAACAATGCTAATTATAGGAATGTCCATATCAGTGGTAAGTGTGAAAAGACCAAAAATACTTTGTCGTTTAGGGGTTTTGTGGAATCGATAGTTTTCAAATAACAAAGAAGTATATAGATAACACTTTCTTTTCTACGTAGACAATTCTTGCCATTTTGTTATCGTGGATTGATAAAAGGAAGCCACAGTATCCAATCAACGAAAAGAATTAAGCAAGTGGTGAACGAAACAGAATTCATTACACATGAGATGGGAGTATCGGGAAGACAATATTAAACCATTAGCTTAAAAACAGTGCAAATGCAATTCACAAAAAGTCGTATCATACAAAGTTTCAAAATGATACCGATATAAAAATAAGTTCGTATTCGTATATGAATAATAGTTTGGATTTGACTATAATATTGTATAATCCTATTCAACAAAAAAGAAAAAGTTACTTCATAGGGACCTATATATTTATATAAAGAATTTTCCATTCCGCGCAGACCCCCCTCCCCCCGAGTTTATTTCCGAACCTGATGTATAAAATATTTACAGGTTAATTGACTTTGGCTAAATATTACTACTCATTTTTCATTTCTGAAATTAACTGAGATTTTGTCATTCCGAATGTAATTGCGCTAAAATTACCATGTTGTGTCGTCTAAAGAATAAAAGACAGAATGGATAATCATCACTATAAGCTTTCAATCTTGCCTTTCATTTCCCATTATAGCCTTTCAATCAGTCAGCTCAGAACAAAAAGCAATAATAGCGAAAGGGCTGAGTGAGTTTCAAACAGACTAATTATAGAAATGGTCCAAGATACAAAATAAATATGAAAAAGTAAAGTATGCTATGCTTTATGCTTATAATATTATGTGCACGCGTCACATCACATGCGTTTAGGTAATAAAAATACTCATTGGTAAGCAATATGCATGATAATGTCTACTCTCTGTGATGTTTTGCTATATTTAAAATTTAAACTGGTACGGTGGTACGTACTGTTTCAGATGTGTACTATTTATTACCAGTAGTATTCGGTTCTCGGTTATACGGTCAGTAAACAAATTTGTTTTCAGTAAATACGAATAAATAAATAGTAAATAGGGAATAATATGGTATAAGGTCTACGAACTTGACCTGAGATTTTAGCGGATGCAATATGGAGATTTTGTTATTGTTATTATTATTATGATAAGTACTATGTCTACTACTTATTGAATAAGCGATATGCTTTGTTTGGTCCATTAGTTGGCATTGCTTACATTGTTAAATTGAAAAGTCCGAAATATCATGCAAAATCACTTGCAAACATGCATAATTCAATTTGAAAAGTTGGAACGGGGTTACTTTTGATTACTCATAAAAATGGAATTTGGTGGAACACAAACCTACTTTTTAACCAAACACTGAGAGTAACCATATAGCATAGCAGACGAGAGTAATAGCATACGTTTTGCTCTTGAATTAGGAGAGTGAATTATTTGTCCTCGTCTAGAGTTTATAAAAACGGTTTGTGCGATTGAGAGCTTCCATTTCTTTCAAATAATTGCCACTCAGTCAGCACAAAATTGCTATTCAATAATATTTTTAAAATATGAAGAACTTTTTATTGTATAAGGCTTCTTTGTACTTTTACTGTCTACTCCCATTTGTTTTCTTAGTAATTTTGCAAACAAGAAATGTATCGGCTTCAACTGCCGAACCGATAAATACGTATACTAGAAGATCAGATTCGCAATCATTAGGACATGTTTCCATACTGAATGAAATGCACTCTGAAAACCCGGAAGACCTGTCTATTGCGACAAGCGGAAAGCTGAAACGTCACCGTCGTTATGTTACTCTCAATCTAGAAGGTCAATTCAATGTCGGTTTTCTCATCGTCACTCCCATAATTATCCTTTTGCCGTCTATGACTAATTTGTTCAACTTGTGGAGAAAACGACGAAGTGTTAACGATGAAAATGTGGAAGTTTATCACGACAGTCCTGCTGTGCAACATCATCTAAATAAAATTGCCACTTATTTCAACCTTCTTGAGGTAAACTCTCATTTCGTATAATACATTTTATTGTTTCACAAATGGATATAGCCTGTCTTCTTGTCATTTTTTCTATAATATTTAGGTGTCCTTGTCTTTGTTTAATAATAATATATGCGCATGCGACAACACAAATATTTTCATACAAGAGTTTCGAAACCTGATATATTTATGATTCAAAATATTCAATTTCCGTACTTTGTAAATACTGAATCGAAATTTTAAGCCTATTAGTTGCCGCATTTTGGTGTAAACCATATAACAAACTACAGAGCCTTACTACCATAATCTATCTTCCTAGGGCTACAGCTATCTTCCTTGGGCTACAGTAACTTAGGCCTATAAATATACAACCCAAGGAGTGTAACGTTCTCATGGTATGCTAACATGTGCGTGGCTACCTGTTTAAGTTAGGCACTTAAATCGAATGAACTCACAATTCTTGGGCAAAGTATGCAATTTGTAACATTGAATGTTTCGTAAAAATTTTAGATCCCAGAAACGTCCTGTCACATCAGAGCTACTTGTGAATTTTCGGCAGAACCAGAAAAATATTACCCAATTTCAAATATGATTCTTCGACGATTACGAGATCCAATCTTGCCATCTTTTCTCTCGTATAGTGACAACGCTATGGGAAATGGTACAGATAGTCCAACGGAGCCAAAAAGCCTTTACAGAATCTATAACAATGCTGCGGACATTGGTCAAGCTTATGGAATAAATAGCTGCCAAAAAAACTATGGAAGTGGATGTAGATATTCGATGGATAAATTGCTTAACATGCCAGTTCTCAGATTTTGGAGTGGACTGGCAAATATCCTAAGGCTCTCCTTCACAGATGACGACAATACATCATACTAATACTAATATGCATCACTAACAAATAACATAACACCTCAATACTAATCTAATATATACCTACCGAAATACTATTATTATTTATATTTCAATAAAGCCACTTATTTATCAGATCACCAGTATAAAATACAACATACACTTTATAATTTATTCAATCCATCTTAAGTTCCAGTCGTACTACAATCTACGATTACCTAGTACTACCAAGTTAAATTAATTCATTTATATTACTATTTAATAATAATAATGCAATCAGATGCTCGGTTTAAGCATCTGATTTAGTTTAAGTACAGTGTACATTCGACATTCAATTAACAACATTCCTTACAAGTTACCTTACAACATTAAACTCATTAAAAGTTTTGTAAAACAGTCAAAATACGGACTAAAGCTTTCAGTTAAAAATTAAAAATTCATTAAAAACGAACTTCGATAATTTCAAAGCGTAAAACAACTTACTATATTGTGATAGCATCACAGTTTTTTTTTCTGTCGAACAAAATTATATTCCATACATTGGTTGCGAACTTGTGTTTGGAGCGACTATAGCTGAGTAAGGAGGATAATACATCTGATCTTGAATTAATCCAGGAGTTCCAAGATAAGGAATCATTTCATAAGCATTTTCCTATCACAAAAAACATAATTTGAAAATAGTCTATAATGCATGGACAGATGGACACGAAGATTTCCATCAGTTATTCGAAAACCACCAGGAGCCGCGCGTGGTGACAGAAACGTTTTCATTTATTTTCAATTTCGTGTATATATACGTTGTAAAAATTAGGGTTATAGGCAAATTGATATAATCCTTTCCTAATATTTTTCCTAACATTGGAGGCGATAACATCATTTATTTCTTATTATCGTATAGGTAGGTAGTCTAACAGGGTGGTAATCTAACCGGGAGCAGGGAAGAAGTGCAACCGCTAACCGGGTAGGAAGTCTATCACGGGAGGAAGTGAGATGTAATCGAAAATTGAGTGGAATTCCTGTAATATATATACTTGTTATTACTTACATTGCCAAGCGGACTTTGAGACGTTATTAAATTATGCTGTGATGGCAGGCGCATTCCTTGGACACCAGCGGCTGCACGACTACGACTTTGACGATTACGATTATTCCTAAATTCAAAAATATGACATTATAGTTAAAACTATTTAGTTAAAATTATCCATATTAAATAATGTACATTATGTGTTTAGTTTAAATTGGTACAAACACATAAACAATATATATATTTATAAACTATAACTACACTTAAGCTGAATGTAACATTTCCGCTTTTATAGCATCGATGAAATGTATTATTTGTGATTTTCAAAAATGAGTCAAACATGGGAAAATTATCTTTGGAAAACCAAAGAAGCATGTAATTTTGATGCTTTTTCAACTTGTTCCAGATGTTTGTGAGCGACAAACAGAAGGAAATGTATTTTCTGATGTTATAAATATTCAAACCCTATATATAAAACTAACCTGATAGCAACACCATTATTCAATGCATATCCTGGAATCATTTGAATCTGTGGGGTCAAATAATGAACCCCATCCATTTGATTTAAAACAGCATGATGCGACATTGGATGAAATCCATATTGTCCTGCTCCATCCATTATAATACCTCGGCCTTGATTATTTGTGTACGAAAAATGGGTACCAGAAACAGATCCATTTGTTAAACCTCCTGGAGGGTATAGAGATCGACTCAACGCCTTTTGAGCCTTGTGAATGTTTTTGTCTACTGGCTTAGACCATGTAATATCTATACGAGAGCCGTCAATAACTTTTCCCTGCATGATTGTTTTCGCTATTTCAGCTTTCTCGCGGGTAATGAAGTGAATAAAAGCGTAGTCCTTAATTTTCTTCACCTAAATAAATTTAAACTTATTAAATATGTGTTATATCGATTAAAGCAAAGTGTATATACAGTATATCTGTACCGACCCGTTCAACTCCTTTGTCAGAAGCACCATTAAACAGCTCAGCAAGTGTCTCTTCGGCAGTGGTCATCATCAAGTTTCTCACGTACAAAATTTGAACCTATTAAAGATCAGAAATGAAAATAATATTTCATTGCAATCTGTATTAATATATCAATATAATGTATCAAAGCACAAAATACCACAACCAGATGCATTAGGTATAAATACCGACATACATACCACTGAATAATATATGGAAAATTAATTACAACAAAATTTTAGTTAGTGTATGTCAGTGGTACTGAAAAACCACCACCAGATGTTATGGGGCCAGTAAGAAAAATTTGAAAATATTCGTCCTTTAGAAGTTGATCCATAGAAAATATTATTTTCAAAGCTAAGCCAAATCAAAAAGAACTACAAATGTTATGTGTTATGTGTGCTAAAAATAATTTCGTGCAGTGCGCATGCAAATAGTGCCTTGCTCATAATTTCAGAATCTACATCAGGTTCTGGTTCAGCCCAGTCCACACACATCGTCACGCCCCACATCGGAGTTTTTCCCGGAATCATTTTTCGTCGTGCCATTGCTGCAGCTCTGTAATTTAATAAATTACGATTTAAATAAAAATAGGTACCTGGCGAATCTGGGAATCGGTAAACGTAAAATATTAATATTATGATTCTTTTTCTTTGAGTTACTTGTGATTTTCATATTCAACGAAGGCAAACCCCCGATTTTTGGTCTTGTCCATTACGGAAGGATATGCGATTACTCGAACTACACCATCAGTAACTCGAGCGACTTCAGTAAAAATGTCTTGCTCTGTTTTATCCTTCGGGATGCCTCCAATGAACAAACGGCAATTATCAACGGACTTTACAACCCCGATAGCGCGTCCTATCAAAATATGCAATAAAATCTCATTACGCATTTCTTTCAACTGTTTTGACAGAAAAGAAAACTTTACACCATCAAAATACTTCAAATGCTACCTGTGCTAAAAAGGGCTGACCTAAATAGATAATGGCTTTTGTCTCCAGTCACAATTTATAAACTAACTTATGACTATGACTATGACAGACAGAAAAAACATGTCCAGAGAAAAACTGTGACAATGATAATTATGTGGTTAATATCTAAAAATACAACCAACAATATATGCTATTGGTAACTTGATAGTAATAATAACACAATTAACAAGAAATTGGAGTTTTCATCATAGTAGAGAAATACAATGACATTGATAAGATTGCTTTGCTTTGTTGATTCAACTCTAAATGTACTCCATTACTTCATTCATTCTAATAAGAATTTAAACTAAAAGATCTAAATGCTTGTAAAACATATTTCATGTGAAATCAACAATTCATCAAATTAATATTTTTGGGATAACCTTTGCGAATCTCATAGTGGTTCAAATCCTTACAAGCAGCTAGTGCATGTGATGGAAGAAAGTATTGAACAAAACAATATCCACGGTTTGTGCCGCTAAAATCCATCATGAGACGCATTTCGTAGATTTTTCCTACTTTTTCGAAAACAGGCACAAGCTCAGTCTCGAAACAATCTCGTGGAAGTTTTCCTACAAATACTTCACATCCTAAAATTATTAAACACACGATTACAATATATCAATTTCAAATAAAAATAATACCAATCGCAGTAATTGCTACAAAACTTAATGTACCCCCTTAGATATACTTTTAAAATATATTAAAGTACAACCTTTCGGAGGAACAGTTTTACAATCTTCAGGAGGTCCAAAACGCCTTTGACCATTCTCTTGCTTAATAGGCATTCCCATTTGCTGAGAGAGAAGGTTCAATTCTTCTATAACCTTATTCAAATTTTTGGAGTAATCGATTTCTGTTCCTGCCATGCTGCTACTTTTTGAATATTCGCTTTCGCTGCTCTGTGACGACAGCGGTGACTTGAATCATAAAACAAATTAATCATAATCATAAATATTCTTCTAAGGTGTTAATAACAAAAATATTATTATGCACAGAACAGTAAAATATAGCAATAGTAATATTTATTTGTTACATAAACTTTTAAATTGAAATATAACGACACTACTGGTCAAGTTTATAAACTTGACACTTTTTCAGTCTTAAAATTCTACAATCGCACTTTGTAAGACAAGCTTTCAATATTCCTTTTTTGCGTTTCGTTTTTTAAACTTAATAGTTTGTGCGAAATCTATCAAACTTATTCTATTTATTTTAACTTATATTTCTAATAAAAATTACTGACTGTTGATGGCAAAAAATGTAAATCAGAATTGTAATGTAATTTAATTGAGAACTACTACCTTTTAACAGGTGTGACAAAATCCTTACGTTTCATAGGAATTTAACTTCTAATCAGTCTGTCAGGAGCCTTACCTTTTCATTTAAAACGTATAACTCTAATACCACTACCTACTATGCTACTATGTGCGATATCAGTAATTTTTATCACCATCCAAAAGTCTGCTATCCTACTCTATCAAATATTTGCTTATCGCAATATATTGGAGAATATTATAAGTATCCACCAATAAATAATAACTACTCGTATCTACTCATTTATATATTTACATTTCAATTCAAATTACCTACTTGAAACTACAATACAATACCACAATGCTTTTATCTTATCTGTTTTGTCAGAGTGAGCGTACGCAAATATTACGGATATATGTCTACTGTCCATAGAACCATTAAGTCATCGAAAAACTATTGTCATTTAAGTAATATATACCTGCGACTACCATCCAAATACTTTAAGGCTATCTCTGCTGAAACGCAATCCAAATCTAGGACTCATTTAAACAGAAAGCTAAAGATTTTCAAGCTTCGATTCCTGGCATAATAATATGTATTTAGGGCCCAGGGTGAGTAAATTAAAAACAAGAAAAATTGGTTAAAGTTTGGGATCTGGTGGGGAGGGAATTTTCCGAAAGCCCTACACTTACACGCTCTGCCTTTATTCTCTTTTTGACATCAATTTTGATTTGACCTACGTCCTACTGTATTGACGATTTTAAACATGGATTTAATCATCATATCCTATATACCACTACATGATATAAAAATAAGAAGTGAAAATGGTATATCAGAAAATTGCTATTGCTAGCCGAGACATTAAATAAAAGCTCTAATATGATGTTGAAAATGTTTGGCTATATTATAGCCAAAGCAAATGGTATAATATAGAATTGAGAATTTGGCTGTTCGAGTTTTGCCACATCTACTGTAAACGTGTAAGCTGTATGCTACATAATAGACAACACATACATCAAAATCATTTAAAAGTCAGAAGTATGACACTAAAAAATTAAATTAAAAAAATTTAAACCCTATGTAATAAAAGGCAATAGTCACAGGTCACAGTCAGTTATTTAGTCACTTTGTTTTGTATATCTACATACAATCATAAAACAATATTATAAATGTTATCAATCACTTAAAGAAAGAAAACTATACTATACTATATATAATACTAGCCTTAAATCTTAAAACTTGTCATTTTTCAGCATTTAGTGAATTTTAAAACAGCATATTATTTTACATAATTAATTGATATACCTTTACATATATAAAAAAGCATTTAAAACAATATGACAGAAAAAGAACTATCAAATATTCAATATTCAGAACAAAGCTTCGAAACGAATGTATTACCGATTCTTCCGTTGTTTTAGAAGGCGGAGGTAGTAAACTTCCCTTGAACACCCAGCAAATTTGATCTGCTGGGGTTGCAGAACCAAATGAAGAAGTGGCAGGCATAGTCAATAGTTGATAGGTCTATACACAATATTATTAGGTCCGTCTGAATCTTGTCGTATTTTGGTCGTTCCCGAGTTTGAATCTAACTCAATGTCAATTAAAAACAAGTAGTGATCAAAAACGCCAACACCAACAGTAACTGATGACTGAAAAAACGTTAGAAAGACAGAATCGAAAAAATGCCAAACTTACCTGATGTATCGTTTTGGGGTACCGGGTTAACCTCTCAATGATGAATGATCGACGACTTCACTTTTACTGCGCATAATACTATCCCACACTCCACACCACACCACACACTTACATTCTGTCACAACAAAGCAATGATAAAAATAATTAGGAAATAGACTATAAATAAAACTTACAACACTTGGCATAAAGGTACGAATATTTTACGTCTGAACGTAAATATAGAAATAGAAGTAAAATGATTTATAGCTGATTTGATACTGAGAAATTGACACTATAAAAGTTTAGTTTTTTTATAACTTTTTTATAACTTTTTTTATAACTTCTTTGATTTCAAAATCAAACAAAGGAATCACCACAAATCGCTTAAAATAGGCTACGGTATAGTCAAGTCAAGGCTCGATCTATGATGCTTCTATATCTATTAGTAAGTTTTTCCATGATGTCTTCTTTGAAAAATATGCATGCATATTCATGTGAATTCTCCATCTCTTGCATACTTTTAGTGGAAATGAACAGTCGTGGTCTTGATCCCTCTGGGGCTATTTCGGTCCCCCCCGGAGAGATTTTTAACATTGTAACATAACTTTTCTTACACATGACATAGCTTACTGCGGTCAAGGTTAATTTCAACATTAGTAATTTCGTCTATTATTGTTTTTACCTAAAATATGATATCTTTAAAAAACTAATATAATATCTTGATCGCATCGGCATCATCAGATCATCATCATCAGATCATTCTAGAGATACATTTTTTGAACGTAGTTATCTAAGGAGAAACTGGAGAGAATGGACCAGCCGACAACGACATTAAGAAATATATGGCTTATCAAAGTTAGTAGCTAGTAGCTAGTAGGGTCCTTTTTTGGATTAAAAATTCTGACAGAATAATAATGAAAATTTTAAGCATGAGCCTTTGTTTGCTTGGATAGTTTATCCATAATATTATTTGGTATCTATGAATCGACTTTTCACATTTTTATCTATGTATTACATTACAGATCGAGTTATCGTGAATTGGTGAGCATAAAGAAAACACATGTAACTGGCAACTGGGCATGGCATAGCCACTTGACATTGACCACAAGTTCTTTCGGTCAAGTTTTGCCACACTGTCCCAAAAAAATACATACATTCATTATATTTTATGTTCTTCCAAAATCCAATATTCCGAAAGCCATATTTATGTATATTCATTCAATCCATTCGCGTAACATTTTATTGCATACTAAATAAATTATTATTAACTATGATCTGGTTGGGTGTGGAAAATAATTTCTATGAATGAGCACAATAGGAATAGCATTAAAAATTACAAATAATAAATTTTATGAGAAGGACGCGGATGGAGGAACGCAACTGGCAACGGTTATGGTTTTGTTTCGTGTGGATTGTGGACGGATATGATGGGATGAAATGGACCCAAGTTAGGTCACCCAAACCCAACTAACAACTCACAACCACACACGCACATCATTGACAGCATCCTCTCTCTCCCTGAAACTCCAATGGTTTTATAGAATGGCCAATATGCATCAGTGGAGTGTTTTGAAATAGGAAAGAAGAAGAGAACTCTGTTGCTGAGGGAAAACGAGAAGTGAAGGTAACTTTGTCATTAGTTGTGTCTGTCACGTAGTGCACGTACACATAGTATAGTGTGGTTGTTATAATATTCCTCTGTCTGTAACGTAGTATTTGTTGGTTGGTTGTTGGGATTTCTTGACGTAGAAGATTTAGAACGCAGTAAGCGAGGTGGATAAACCCCAGCGCAGCCGACGACTCTCTCTCACTTGGCTTTTTGGCTGTGGCCCTCTCCTCCACTTGTTTCGCCAACAGCTGCGGTTTTCGTTGCCAGTTGCATTGACTTTCTAATTCCCCGATTTCTCCGATTTCTTTTCATTTCGTTTAGTCAACTTTTGACACTCAACTCACCGCAATCATGGTCGCCAAGCAGAGAATGCGAATTGCCAATGAAAAGGCCAGTAAAATGGTCGCGATGAGAGGAAATGTGCCGAAATCTAGCGTAATAACAAAATCTAATTTTTAACTATTTTACTTTGTGTTATACTAATTTTATCCGATGTTTATTTTATAGCGACAGGCAGAAGAAAAATACCCAGTAAGCCCTTTCCTGATGGGACTCTTTCTTTTCGTCGTCTGTGGCTCTGGTTAGTAATTTAAAGCATTTTTGGTACATTTAATTATACCTATATTTTTCTTAATTTTAAATATTTATACTAACCAATTCTGTATCACAAATCTTGATATTTTAAGTTAGTTTCGGCATTACATATCGTGAGATATGGATTCAAATTAACGAAAATTAATTAAATAATTCATTTACAACGATCTAAAGTTGTAACATATGTTAGCATTTGTTTTTGATCCGAAAACATCAAACCATGTGGTAGCAAAGCATTTCGTTACATGAAGTGTTACTTGAACTTTTGGTATCATGTAGATAATTGTTTTATAGTATATTTGAACCAAAAATGTGACGATAATATTGAGTAATCTTTTTATTCTTCTTTCCGATCATGGAGTGGTAGTTGTTTCTTTCCCGTTAATGAATAGATGCTACAAAACAATTTTCAGTTTTTATCTATAATATCTAAGTACAGATACAGAGTAAAAGATTTTGTAGACCTGTATGCTAGAGATAAGCAAAGCATACAATCATCAATCAGAACAAGTTATAGTTGTTAGTCCACGTTCACATTAAAAAGTGTGAAGGCTTTAGGAGGGTTGGTGGGGTATAACGAGTTTTAGCGCTGGAATTAATAACAAAACTTTTTGCAAATAACTAATTATTAATCATGTTTGTTGTTTTCTAGCCGTATTCCAAATCATCCAGAGTATTCGCATGGGCTGAGTCTTCATAAACAACACAAACTTCCATGTTTCCAAAATAAATTTGAAATCCACTACTCGACTACCTTCAGCTCAAAAAGTCACGGAATTAATTTGTAAATTCTTATTGCGTTTAAAAAAAATGCAACTGTCATTTTTATAGAATTTAATAATTGTTTATACATATATTCTTTCTAAAATAACAGCAATTCGTAATTATTTTTGCTTTAACATCCTAAACGAATGTACAACTAATTATGACTTCAGTACTTGTACCTATTATAAATGTAATTGAGACAGATCACGATTGTAGGACAATGCCGAATTCGAGACCTTCGGATTTTATGTCACTGTGCAATGCGACTCGTAAAACGAAGTAATGGTTTATTAAATGAAATTATTTGTTTGTACTCACATCTTTCTTTTATTTTTATTACGGTATTATTACTAATCCTGAATAACTACGCTCGACTGAGATCATAAGTATCCGTATTGTTTCGTGTTTTATAATTATTCAAATAGTGTACTTAAAATGGTTTTGTCCACCTAATTCTTCTGTGTTAAGAATGTATATTGCATACTATGCGTCAACAAGCATGTCACATTTTTCACTAACATTCCAAGTTATAGTGTATCTAACCCATATTTTAATTCGCCTAACTTGACAATGGGTCATATTAAGTTAATTATTACAATAATGCAGCAGGATTAGTGCTATTTACATTACCCTATCCCTGTACATTTATGACTGACTTATGGATGACGATGTAAATGACAATGTTAGGTTGTTGTTCTAAAGACTTAAGTGTAGCTAATAGATAGTAGTCATTAACAATGTGGTTATTAAACTCATAAATATTAGTATGTAACTTGGTAGGTGTAAATTGGATTGCAGACTCATGAATGAATCACTTACAACAATAGAGCAAATTATTATTTAGAATAGAATAGCTTATGCAAACACAAACTTTTATGAAGAAAGAAAATACGTATACAAAATATACAAAGAAATGACTGATAAACTGACGAAACTTCATGTCTATAGAATACT
>JABASH010003642.1:0-15951 GCA_019776445.1 Tomocerus maximus | reverse complement strand
CATAATATTATATTAATGTAGCTTAACATGGTTTAATTGATAGCTTGAGGACATAAATGATGCTCTCAAAATGTGTCTGTAGCATACGGAACTTATTGTTTATGTATCGACGTCTTTACAATCCCTTTTAATGTTAGGTACCCATTTCTTTTATACTACAGTCTGAAATATCCTAATTTACCAAACACCATGCATGCATATTAATAGACAGCTACTTTTGATCCTGTTTATCCGTAAAATATATTAGTAACAAATTGGTGTATACACATATTCCGTGGTGTACACGTTCGTGCATCATATATATATTAACATAGATCCATTCTATCTATGGTATATTATAAACTCTTCAACATACAGAGAGCCCAACCCATAATCCAATACAAAGTTAATAACTTATAAATGATGGCTACTAAAAAATTACAAAATCGTATCGTAACATTATATACATCGTACAAAATTCCAAAAATTATCCAACAATTCGTGTACACATATCATATTCCGATCCCCATCCCCACCGCTCTATAGGCGCTCTATAAAAAAGTTTTCGTATATTGTTTTAAACTCGACAATACATCTTTGAGACAATTCAATTGCAATACGTAGTAGGATGGTAGTAGGTTAAAAGTTAAAATAATATTATTAAAGATGGGACCATCCGATTATCCTATCCGGACAAAAGGGGACATCAAAAATAATTTGCATATTGTACTTCACTTGGCTTTGGTTGTTTGGCTCATCATACGATTCTTAATTGACTTTAATTTTGTAATACACACCTTAACTGTACGAGAAGGATTATAAGAATCTGGCATTTGGGTATCATCGTTATCATAATTTATCATCACTATCTCACACACTCATAATGTCAGACTAGTCTAAGTTGTCCTCTCTTCTGTTCTGCATAGTAGGTACGCTACTATGTGCTGGCCTTTAGATAACTTTATCATACGTGTACTTGCACTTAAGTTTTCCTCAGCAACCACACATGATCCACTATTCACCATCCGCTGCTTTTCACCATCACTTTTGTGCTG
This sequence comes from Tomocerus maximus, assembly GCA_019776445.1. Lineage (NCBI taxonomy): Eukaryota > Metazoa > Arthropoda > Collembola > Entomobryomorpha > Tomoceridae > Tomocerus > Tomocerus maximus. The sequence continues at coordinate 14,917 of JABASH010003642.1, read as the reverse complement.
AGCTGTGATTGTGCTGTGCTGGGTCCACGTAGCTTAACTGTCAGTTTTCCGGCGTTGTTGCGACCATCATTAGCTTCCATTCGCTTAAAAATTTCCTTGCATTTTACAAGCTGCAGCTGTTCTCTGTGCTCCTTTTTAAGACCACTAAAGCACTGTCCATTGCCAGTTATCACTATTCATTAGTCAGCTGCTGGATTAGTTTCTTTACCATAAAATCTGGTTTTTATCAACGTTCTGCTAGCAGCTAAAAATATTATTACAAAATGAATCGCTTAGTCTTTTTAAGTTGGAGCTTTTCTGTTATTTTTGTAACAATTCTCGCATTTCAAACAATTAGTGGCGAAGAGGAAAAAGAGCTCAAAATCGAAGTTTTGTTCAAGCCAGAAGAATGCACCGAAAAATCACAGAAAGGTCAGATGTTATCCATGCACTATAAAGGAACCTTTGAGGATGGAAAGCAATTTGATTCGAGGTGAGAAAATGAATTATAATGAAACTCGTATTTGATTTGTTGTTTGTCAAAAATTATCCATACCTTGTACAGATTATTCTTATATTCAATATTATACTACTAAACTGCTCACTAGTTAATATAATACCTATTTTTGGTCAATAAGTATAAAACTATTTTACTTTGCGATTTGGAAAAAATGTGTTAAATCGATTTCTTATCATTATACACGTTACATATTGGTCAACTCATAACATATTTAAGTCATGAGGAGGCGAGGAGGACATGTTAATTGATTCTTGTTTCAATGCTATTGATCTTTTGCAGTTTGGATCGAAATCAACCTTTTACATTCCAAATCGGTGTAGGACAAGTTGTGAAGGGCTGGGACCAAGGTCTCTTGGATATGTGTGTTGGAGAAAAACGTCGCCTTATTGTGCCATCTCATTTAGGATATGGTGAACATGGTGCCGGGGAAGTCATCCCTCCAGGTAAACAGATTAATTTCACGATCGTAATTTGTATCAAACTGGCAACTGGGGTGGGGTGTTGCAAGCTCGTAATCTCGCTGGGTGTTGCAGGCTTGTAATATTTCTAATACCCTAACAGACATTTAGCATAAATTACAGGAATTAACCCATCCACTAGTCCGCTACTACAGTATGGTCGTATGTATTTTATATTCATAATAATAATATGTATCTTTGACAGTGATGAATTGATGAAATAAGTGATAGACATGACAGTTAATTTTGTTTTCAAGATTACTGAATATTCTTGTTTGCCTTGTAACTTAACAATCTATTATGGGTTTAATTTTTACTTCGGTTCGGTATATTTAGCTTTCCAGTTACTGTCTGCAGCCTGTACTTCCATTTTGTGACCCACTTTGCTATTTTACCATAGTTTAAAGGTCCAATTTTTGTTGACACTACGTGTCATAATCTCACAATTATATAATCAAAAGTTATGAATAACCATTACCTTGATTTTTTAAGCCAGATATGTTATGTAGGTTATCTTATCAGTGTAGCCGTAATCATAATCTCAATTGAACTGAATAAACTTAAATCAGTCTTTGATAGGTTATTTTATAAACAAATATAAAAGTATCTATTATTTTATTTTAATTTGTCTTGATTTGGAAACCAACTAAAATGTAAACACTAAACAATTCTAATATTTACACAGGTGCTACTCTTGTGTTCGAGACTGAACTGCTCAAAATTGAAACTTCTCCTCCAGTTGTTAATGTTTTTAAAGAAATTGACCATAATGACGACTCACAGCTGTCACGCGAGGAGGTAAGTTCTTCGCATTCTTTTACATTAAGGTTACCTTTATTAAAGACTTAAGTTATTATGTAGTTATTTCATAATAATGTATATTTTACATACGGGTATGAATGAACGACATTTTATAATTAATATGTGCAAATTTCGAAATTAGGTTAGCGAATATTTAAAGAAACAAATGGAGTCTATGAAAACCGAAGGAGCTAATGAAGAAAACGATGAGGTTCGTAAGGCTTTAGAAGATCATGACAAACTGGTCGAAGAAATCTTCCAGCACGAAGATCAAGATAAAAATGGGTTCATCACTCATGATGAATTTTCCGGACCCAAACATGACGAGTTGTAATTGAAATCATGCGACCTTATGTACCTAAATGATGAGTTCTTATACCTGTAACATTACTCATCGTCAATTACATTGGTACGTAAATAATCAAAAATTCCAAGCCAAATATCGTAAACGACAAACAACTCTTTTAAATTTACACTGGACCGACGGAGAGTTGACTTAATCCTGCAATAATAATTAACGCTCGGCACACTACCGACTAAAACAGGTTACGTAAATAATCACAGCATGATATTTAAGTATTTAATACATTGTCATATTCCAGTAATATAAGATTGTCTTCCTTCTTGTAGACTTTAGAAGCTTTTTCTATTAAAAGTGCACATACAAATCTTTAATTGGATGTAAGCAATGATATGATGATGTAGTTATAGAATATTTATCCAAACCTAAGTGCTGCTCTGATTATAATGAAAAATTAGGTATAATGTAATAACTTGCTAAAGACAGTGTAAAGGGTATTTAAAATTATTATTGTTATGTAATTACATTAAGCGATTAGACATGTTTGAAATACTTGTTTTCTTGTAAAAGACACAAAATATTGTCATAAAAGTTTTATATTAATCCACCTAAGTGTACATGACTTATTCATTAACTTGTTTTGTCAAAATGACAGATTGTGATGCAATTTTGATCTGCCTGTCAAACATAAAGCACTCGAATGTGATGGAGCATTCTCAAATTTATTTTGTTGTTTTAACAATTAAACTTTAAAATTGCGTTTGATGGTTTTGCTGTGGGAGCAAACACATATTAGAGTTTATAACAGCAATATGTACTTCAGTTGAAAATTAATACTAAAGATAGTTGAATCAATCATTTATATGCATTTATAATGCTAATTATATTATGTAATCTTTAAATATGTAGTACTACATAATATGTCGATAAAATAAATGTTCTGACATGACTCCAAAGCGTTTACAAAGACCACATCGTAACGATCGTTATCTAAGTTTAAAGCAGCTTCTCTTGTTCTGTGACGACTCATTATTATGTTATTAGTTGTTCCTAAATATAAATGAATGGATTTTGGATGCTGTATTTAACACAGAAAACTTTGGAGAAGGTCATTTATTTATTCGGGGCAATATTATGTTGTACTGCCGTTCTATCTATGGAGCGATCCTCAGAGCTCAATAATGCGTGCACATGTACGAAATATTTTTACGCAATAGTAATAAAAGTAATGAAGGTGCAAGTGGTGCATAAGCATAATAGGCAAATAGTAGTTATTAGTTGTTTGTAATTACTAATTGTTTTGTTAGGTAGTAATGTGCATAGGTAATAATATATGTACAATTACGTGCAGCAACGACTATAAGATGTACTTTGTATTGATATTTTAAAATCTGTTTTCGGAAATAATTGAGATTAATTTTGTTACTTTAACCTGATTTTGAATACTTAACTACAAAATTGAATTCATCAAGTGCAATAAAAACATTCACGTTGCTTAACACGATTACAGTTTTTATTGGCTACTGCTTACATGAAGGTCGGAGGAGTTGTACATGTATGCTTAACAATAAGAATACATCAACAATTAAATGTTTATTGCATCCTAAAAAATAAAATTTATACAAACCTAATTTCATTATGCCTGCAAAAAGATGATAGACAAGAAAAACAACTGCAGTCTGAAGGAAATGTTAACTATAAATGATATTATTCGCTTGTGTTGGAACAAAGTGATTATGTATTTTTTGCAACTTTTTGTGTATCGCACAACAGAAATAATAGACAAAATTTACATAATAAATCCGATAAATTCTAGACAGAATATGCTGTCTAATTATCATTGGCAAAATTGCGCTAGTAAAATAGGAACTAGTAGTAGAGCAAAGTTAGAACCAATTGATTGAGAAACCATTATTACATTTAATTGTCTTAAAACAAACCATCCAAGAAATGATAAAAAAAGTATTATTGTTCATCAAAACATACGAAGTGATTTATAGCTTATCGAAAGGAAATGTTCAAGATAACCACATACCTAGAATACCTACCATTTACCATTCCAATCTGTTATTGAAATTGTACTTATAAACTTCCATAGAAAGGAAATTCTATATGTAATGTGCATGACATGTGTACGAGAGATCATTTATACAAAACAGCTCTGATCTTCTGCCTATCAATTGTGCACCGTTTGCAGTAATGACTGAACAAGTACTAGGTACTAATAATACCGACTCGCAATACCGCACCGACTCAGTATTTGAGAAGAATCTCCCTTGTCACATTACCAGCAGTTTGACTGAATTCGTTATATTATAAATGTTATTAAACAATGGTCATGTTAAGGTTTAGGTTTTGATTTTCAAAGCGCATCTGGTGTAGCTGCTCTCATTCTTTCAAAATAAAGGTGCCTATAGAATAGCTGAATGTATACTAGTAGATAATACTTTAGTTTACCCCTTGGGCTTCATTTGGCTGGGATAGATTTCAATGTTTTGTGGTGCCCTAAGAAGTTTTTCTCTCACGACAACGACAAGTCTAAGAGCGAGGGTGGATCTGGATGTGGTATTATTGAATCGGTCGGTAGGTATAGTATATTGTAAGGTAGTAATACTAACACTACATTCAACTACATTTTATTTACAATATGGACTAACTATATCACATATCACACTACATACTATAGAATTTTTGCGGCTGGAACTGCTGTGAGCTTACTTAGTTCTCAATCTCAATGCGTTTGTATGCAATATGCCTTGTCATAGTGTAAAGTGTGAAAGAAACATAAAGTAAAGAAAAGTAAAGCATCTGATGGGGTAAGTTATAAGTAGGGATGTAATGCAATGTTATGTAATATTAGAGTGCGAAGAAGGAGCCAAGCAACTTAACCAAGTAACACACACTTTTCTACTGTGTGATTTTATTGTATAGGTATCTGTAGTTGGGTATAAAAGTATGAACTATTATGAAGGATGTATTGACTCTGTTTAGTTGTGAACTGGGTAGGTACATCATTATAGACGAGTGTGTACGAGAGGGACAGGGAATTGGTATCTTTCTATTTCTAAGGCTATACCATAATATTGTAGAAGACAACAGTGAAAAAGTCAGGCTGTGCTTTTGCCTTCCCTGCGTATGCAAGAGTAACTTACGCCTTACGCTATTGAAAAGTAAAAGAAGAAACATTTTTTCCCAGCCACCAAAACCAACCCAGTCAGTCTCAAAGTGCTTGTCAGCTATTGCATACGAACGAAACTATCGTCACTTGTTCCACGTTGTGAGTATAGGTACTTGTTGTCTACGTTTTGTGTTAGCTGTCAAAATCTCCCGATTTACCTTTGTCAACATCATTCACTCTATATCGTCATAATATCTTCTCCCAAAGTTAAATAAGTTTTGGCCTATGCTACATAAATTTTCTACGTACACTGTCAATTTAGATTCATGAGAAACCGATCACACCTAAGAATTTCATGAGCAAAGTTGTAAAACTTAAAGAGAAGTAATTACACAGAAAAAATTGCCATCTCGTTCCAAATTAATGCTTAGGGTGCAGATTTTGTGTTTTATCATCCCTAAAAATACATTTGTGCGTGTCGGCTGTTGCATTAAAAGTGAAATAATATAAGAATAATTGTGTAGTAGTAACTGCTTAACTGAACTTTCAATTAGAAACGTTATTTGTGACAATCGAACCAATGTAACTACGTAATTGTCTTCATTTGTATTGAAGGAGTAAGCATATCTTTCCTTATCGCGGTCGCGGCATAGTCTGCTTTTGTGATGTGTTACAAATAATAGCTGTCGTTTTGAGTGCATAGGCAGATAGAGTTTGATACTACTTACATACGTCATTCCCTCTGTTTCTTTTGTGTGAGATGAGACATTTTCCTATCTTGAATATAATACATGATACATATCGTGCACTGCATTGCAAAAGCTGCAAGTTTTAATATTGAGACGTAAAATCTATTACAATCAGTGATAAACGTCAGTTACAATTGCAACACTCTATCCGTGCTAAAGTCACATTTGATTATCAACGTTATTAACTCCTCTGCTCGTTTGTTTTTTGTGTATCCAGTGCCAATCATCATCACATTAATTCCAGAACCGTTTGCCATTGTCATCTCCGACAAACGAACACATTGATAAAAGCATTTATCGTTTACATTGCTTTGTAACGCATGCACTGTGTAATTGGTATCTCATTTGCCGTTACTTTAGCGGGTTAATATTACTACGTACTTCCGATGTCATAAATGTTGCAAGCAAGCACATTACGTTATTACAGTCGAAATAATATTTATCTTCTTAATGCACGGTTTGATTAGCTATGCAATTTTTATTTAAATAGGGAGAGTACTAAAAGAAACTGACTCTTATTATTATGCTCGCTCTGCTACTGGAAAAGATGATAAAGTTTAATGTGGAGCTAATTGTACATCCCAACTCTTATGTGGAGTCATTTCAACTTGCTGTACTATCTTTCAGTAAGCTGTCATCTCAATCTAGAAGGATCCGTTGCACTAATGTAAACTGAGCTTCTACAAACTTTCATGAACATAAAACCCTGGAATAACTTAGTACTGCTCTACAAACACTATTAAGGTCTCAATTTTGATATTAAATGTTTAAATGTGCATTGCAATATCAATCTACTTACTTCTCCCATTGAAAACATTGCGTTATTAGATATCATATAAAATAGACAGTGAATGATACTTAAACATAAAGTAGCACACAAACAAACAGTGGCTGAGTTAGTATTCATTAATTACTCATCAGACTCATCACCAACAGAATATTATCGTGTTTACCTATTGAACTAAAGGTTCCAGCTACAAATTACATCACCGTATGCACCGTCACACATTGAAAACTGATAAATACTACACTGCACTGTGATTTTATTTCTATTAACAACCCACCTTAATGAATGTGAGTCACCTATTTATTATTCCACAATAAGTTTATCACAATATCTCTTGCTCTACCTGGTATTCATGTAAAGGTAAGGTATCATGTTCGTACTGCTGTTTAGGAGTATAGGTATCGTATCATGTTCCTAACTGCAGTAAAACAACGGATGTGGCTCAATAACAATACAATATACATATAACACTATTTGTTCGGTCAGATTCATGTACATGTAAATATAACACAAAATGACTCGTATGTGGATGATTATTTTCCTAGTTAGCTTCATGCATGGAATTCCTTTTTGAATTCAGTATCGCTCTGCGTAGCGTTGACAAATAAATGGCTTAAGCCATTATCACAAGAAGTTCTTTAGAAACCTGGAATAACTATAACATTTATTGACCATACATAATTATAACTATTGATTTACTGATAGTAGTGTAAAACAGTGTAAGAGTTTCCAAAATCAATTTAATTTCAAGAAATCCCTAATTTTTATAGTTTTGAATAGTAAATAGTAGTTTGTTTTGTACATAACTGTGCTAAAGTTACAGCAAGTGAAAAACACTTAATCTAACATATCAATATCAATTATACAGTTGTAGGTTATTACTATCTGCGTTTAGTAAGTGAATATTATCTAGTGAACTTGTAATAATCACCAATGGCTGCATTTATGCGTAATCTGTGAAAAATGTATAAATATTCCCTTCCAACTGGTACAGTCGCATAATTAATGGTCATTTGGCTACATTTTTCGGTATTAATATGTTAGTACTACGATTTAGAATGATATTTAGATGTGAAATTAACTCAATCGCTGTCAGAGGAATTTCCTGGTACCCATTTATTATTGCCATTCATTGTGGCTTACCTTTAAATGAATAGTTCATTGAAATTATAAATTCAAATATCTTCCGTTTACATTCAGTAATTATTATTAATTTTCGGAACTCATTCAATTACAATACATTATGGTATTTAACAATGCTAATGCATCTTAGGATGTAATATCTTGTCAACATGGAAAGATAATGGAGACTTGAGAAAGATCAGTATACTACAACTAGAATTATAACAAGATGTTATTATAACAGTAGATGGTCAGATATGATTCATATGATGCCAATAAGTAAAAAATACTGGTACATTCCTAATGCATTCAAGTAGTGGCAATAGCAGATAATATGGAAGTTTTTGTTCTGACAATGTATTTAACAAATATAATTATTTTAAAATAGCAATGCATACTAACTTCACATTGTAGTCTGATGTGTCATGGCCGGATCATATTCAATACCCATGGGCTTGTTGTAAGATTGACAAAGAGGAAAGGGTTCATTCATTGACAGTCGATCTCTGACAAAGTGTACTCTAATAGTAATAATAAGTGGTCAGATACGTATATAATGCATAAGTGTTTAAGTACATAAGGTTGTAAATGGTTTATGTGATAATGCAACGTATAAGCCTTAAGGGTAGTTTTTTCTAAAGTTTAATGATGTACATATCGCCGCTAACAGAGTGAAATGTTTAGATTACTCTTACTTAGTATGCATTCGACAGACGTTACACACCTGGCGAACATGGATAATGTAGTCTAGCATATATCCACTATATGGGTAATTATTTTAGACTGCTAAAGCCCGTTTTATTCCCGTCTTCTAGGTCTTTCCGTGATTCATTCACCAGAAAGAAAGGAGGATCTCTTAAATGTGTATCTTCTTGAATCAACTCATTCATATTCATTCATGACTGGACTTTCGTCTGATCATCATTCCCATCTCATACTCTCTACTCAAACGTGACCGATATATTTCAAGTTTAGATTTTATGAACAGCAGGGACTCTCAGATAATTTTTACCATGAACTGTTTCATCGACATGAAACTTTTGCTGGAGAGGAAATTTGTTGTCACATGACTTGAACTGAATACAAAGGGAACTGAAAATAACTATTTATTTGTGGAACAAAGATTTTACAGTGCACAATAGAATTTTACATTCCTACGATTTTCCTGAAATCTAAGAACGGTGAAAGAAAATAATTAAGCACTGGATTTTCACTAGTGAATACACAATATCATGCGACGAAGTGAACATTTGGATTTCAACTCATGAAAGTGCATTTTGCTGTTACAAGTTGAGTTTATGCGGATTTTCTAGTTAATTGACAGGAAGAATTTGAAAGGGTATTCTGTGCATTATAAACCTAATAATAACAAGGATCAACATTTCCTAAAAAGAACAATTACAAAAGTTTATTGCCACAAGGAAGACTACAGGAAACACAATGACAAGACTATCTGGCAATTATCCCCGCCAGAAATTGGGAAGACAGAAACTAAGGAAAATGTTTCTCTGGACACTGATGAACCTTTTACTCCTTTTTGACACGAGTTCAGCATACAGCAGTTCAACAGGGCGATTAGAAGAAAGAGGTACGTCGGAAAATTCATTATTTTTTGCTTTCATCTGCCTGCTACCTATTTTTAGCTCCAAAAGGAAGAAGAATCAGTTCATAAAGGAGCGGAACGCTTTTTGCTTTTGACAGTAATTATGTACTTAACAGAGTACAGTACACTACCCAGCTAAGTAAATGTCATAAAATAGGCTTGTCTATTTCTGCTGATTTGTCATCATTTGCTAAACACACACATTTAGCCTTCCTCATTGTCACATTAAAATTTGGTGTTTATTTTTCATTTTCTCTGAAAAACGAATACTCCCCTACCCCTTGTGCAAAGACAACAGGGATGTACCTAATAAAATGATACTTCAAACAAAGTATTGAATTTTAAATGATTCTAACCCGCAGCAAAACAAAAGAGCTTATGCTATTATACTAGTTACTACTAATGCATTAAACGAATCGAATTCGGAGAATGGGGGGTGAACTCTCTTTTATTATAATCAGATTAAATGTGAAGGAAAACTCTGAGGATAAATTGGTGTAATAAGGCTTAATGTTATATAGTAACTGAGTAGGTATCTCATATCGTGCTGTTCGCAGTTTAAAAAGGTGTAAGCCTGTGAGTTACATGAGATGAGACGAGACAAGTTAAAGTAGGGTTGTGGAACTTGTCTCCTCTTTTCATCCTCAGTAATTCTATTTCTCGTTAGTCTATTCATTGTTGTACCAGTTAGTCTAACACAGTCAATAATGAAACTATATATTATGTATAGCCATATGTCAAATTTGAACACGAAATTTTTCAACTACGACTTTTCAGTAGTTAGGTCCTAGACTCGTAGTCTTTTCTTTGAATTCTGTTCGTTTTCTGTCGTTGCATTCTTTTTCTTGGGATTCATAATACAAAATATTAAAGTTTGAAAGAGAAGACAGTATGTTTGAGAATAATGGAAATAATGCGATGATGGCGTTTCTTCACGGTAGCTTCACGACAATCTCAAAATTACCCACATCCAAGCATCCACCATTACATTTAGGGCACACAGGAACCTTAGCACACAAACAGATAGACAACTGAACACTGTTATTGAATTAAGTATTCAGTAGCCTCATTCAGTAGTTGTTTGTAACTATGATGCAGTTTGTATATTCTTTACGCATTTTAACTCGCATACTTACCTGACTAAAGGTAGAATGCCAAGAGGTACATATAGAGACTCTTCCTACTTAACGATTGCCTACTGTGTGTCTGCATCTGTACATGTGAAATGCAATGCTGACATAAGTACCCATGAAGCTTGACTTGCTTTGCTTTGGTAAGAGTGGGCTGGCCTTGGTCATCAAAATAATATTATCTTGTCGAAAAGAACAGCATACACAACTCAAACTTCTTCTTAAAGGATAAAAAGTGCAGAACAGAGAAATTCGTATCATTATGCATACAAGTACCTAATACTCTCCATTTTCTGAAATGGGGATTCTGAATAGCTTATTGTCTTCCAGTACTCTCCACCACACAGTGCGTTAGCATCAATGCCTAATAATATACACAACCAAAGTGTAAAACAAGTAAACAACAAAAGTAATTCCACCATCCACTCAGGTACCCACATTAAACCAACGCGTGTAATTTTGTTTTTCTTTTCTGCAGCAAAAAATAGATATTTCTTGCAACCCAAGTTACACAAAACCATGTTCATAATCAGTCACTTCATTTCAGTCTGTCTCCGACAAAAATTACATTATCTTCTTTAATAGCTTTGTCCACGGGCTTAGGTCATTATAAGATCCATCTGCACGTATTTATTACTGGTGGCTATATTTACATATCTATGACATTGTTCAAGCATTATTGACATCACGTAGGCTATCTACTTGCATCTTTAATACTTTTTCATTCTCTCTTTGCGTGCGAAGAAGAAATATAAAACTTATGTGCTCTAATAAAATAACCTTAATGTGAGCATATTATAATGTGTTTCTTTTAATATTCATCTGACAACTAGACTTATTGTCTTTTTTCACCAAGGCACATGTATGGCTTGCTTTGCTATGGACTTAGTAATTACGTGGCATTATCCTGTGCATTAATGCTGGGGAGCAGAAAATTCCAAAGCACAACAAGCCCCCTTTCACTTGCTACAAAATTCTCCCTAGATAGAACAAGGTCTTCCATAGGTAGAATGACATGTTATTTCTAACTAATAGTTGTCAACTAGCAAATTGAGTCTTAATACTAGATAGAAACTGCCTAATATGACAATGATAATTAATTTTTATGACTTTGGTAATGACAGGAACAATGATTCATGAATCACATGTAAACAATGGAAACTAGATTGATTTGGTACTGGCGGCCGTTGTCGTCACAGATAACTATTGCCAAACCAATCATGGCATTCACATCTTCACGATAGCTGTAGGTGTTGAGTCAAAGATTAACTTTTCATTTCTAAAAGTAAAAATTAATTTGATAATAATTCTCTTGGCCTAATAATATTGGCATAAAATGCAGGATTTCCGAGGTTAATATGATGTCTCATATTTACATCGAAATAAACGTCGACAGGTTGGTGATGTTCAATTTGGTTGTAGATAAGCGCAGTGATAAGGATTTAGTGTGAGCTCATTTCACATAGGAAGGGATGGAAGTGAGTAACTAGGAGCAGTTTTAATACGTGTGGAAAGTATCTAAAATGTGCACAGTATTATGTGTGTGTATCTCATTGTCAGTAATACTTAATGAGCAATGAATCATTGTAGTTGTATAATCAACAAGTAAGATTTGGTGTAATGAAAATGAGCTCTAAAGTACTCATTAATTTACCCTTGAGCATTGGTCTGAATAATCTTAATAAAACTCAAACGAGAATAAAAGGCTTAAGCAAAGCATGATGCATAACGGCGAAAAAAATAATGGCTAGATTCTGCATGTAAGCCCATTGTAAGCAACAAGTTAACATTGCATTTTTCTATGTTATAAAAGGCTAATCATTAGCCATCTACTTATCTATACTTGAGTGTATTTCCACTAAATATATACTAGTGCCTACTCATTTCTATCCTGTATCTGTGCATGTGTTCCTGCCATTACTACTCTCCTCCACATAAAATGTATTGTTGTGTCTAGATAGTATAATGTGGATCTGGTATAGTAAATAATGTTTAATTTGATCTGCTCTTTTGGTGAATTAATTCAATACTTGGTTCCCAACTCTCCTCACACAGTTACTTAATATTTATGAATCTCATAAATATAAGTAGCTATTGTTTCTAGAGTTTATTAATGTTATGTATTTAGTTTAGTAGGTACTATTGAAATGCTAAACAGTGATTTAAATACAGAAATGAAAGAGACATGTGTATGCAGTGCAGCTAAACCTTGAATGCACTCATGTATTCTTCGACATGAAATGTAAGTAGATAAAGACGAACCACACATTGCTAAATGTAGGGGTAATTCATTACTACACTCGAGTAAGTATCTGTAAATAACCAAGTCAAAGTCAACGCGAGAGCTCATTTTCATTCTCCGTGAAGCACTTAACTCACCGTAGAAAAGCGCTTTTTATGTAAAGGTAATGAGTATGCACGTATTATTCTATAAACTAAAATGAATGCAAAATATACGCTAGCTATATAAGGGATTTTTCCGTACGCTGTACTTATGTCTACTTAAATGTACGTTATTGCAGATATGGTATTGTGCACAATGTACATTTGGTATTTACATAGTTTACATCGTGTATATTACATAAAACAATTTGCTGGCTCCATCAGTCTACCAGTATGTTTTGCTGGCAATGAAACTAATTGTATATATTATAGGTAAAAGGTTACTATTGTTTAACTCTTAATTCTGCTTCCCATATGTCTTTGATTTGTCTAAGTCTTGAGATGCGGCTAAAAGCATAATATCAAAGAAATGAGTGACAAGTATTGTAAGCATAGATGAGAGTGTAATAATAATATCTAAATATGAATGATGATATCAAAAGTACAAACGAATTGCAAAAGAGATTGTAAAGGAAGTACTGATGTAGAGATGGACAAATATCTTTAAATTCTAGAAAAGTTTCAGTTGAGATAATTTGTTGATTTGTGCGTTTGTGCAAACGGTAACTTTTTAAAAAGCAAGTGTCCTTTTCTTAAGTTCTAGTACAAGACACGTTTTGCTTGTTGGAAGCTATTTGTAAGAAACGGTTTACACTTGGCTTGATTTTCCCTTGAAGCAGAAACAATGAAGCAACGTTGTATCTAATGAATTTTTATTTTAACACCCTTTCTGTTCAAACATGTAGTATCAGCTATAGCTGCTATCTTTGTTTATTTGTAGATAAAAGATTTTATTGACTCAAGTTGATTCTCGTATTGACTTAGCAGAAAGGACCCTGCTCTACCTGATTTTATATTTTTTGGTAGTGTTCGAGTTGACTGCGCAAAAAAGTCAGAGTTATCGTCACATTAAGCGTGAATATAAATGTCTTACATAACATAGATCAGCATGCATAATATGTAAATGACCTATGTGTTTGTAGTACAATGTAATTTAGTACAAATTTAGGCTGCTGAGCAGGTAGATTGGCATGCACGTAAGAAACGTCCCTTGGATTCAAAATGTTTTGTGTGATTAGGTTGGCAGAAATACTTAGATTGACTTAAGCTGCCCAAGTCTATAAGAATGAGATTTATTTATAGTTTGGAAAAGCATTGTTATTATAAGCTAGGGTGAAGAATTTAGGATTAAAGTGTGGTTCTCTATCAATAAACTGGACTTGCAGAATGGTTAATCGGAATCTCAAGCTGAGATAAACTCATAAAAGGTGTGTCTTGGCTTTCAGCTCTTGTAAGTTGTAACTATAAAAATGTGCAGATTCATGGCACTGCACTGCATTAAAATTGCATACAGATTGAAAAGAATACACAGGTTAAAACACGAAAAATAACATCTTAACCTAACAAACTTGTTTCTTGTTGATCTTGACTTTGACTTGACATGGCACAGCACAGGTCTGATGTAAACATGAATGGAATTGTAAAGTGAACTGAAGGAAAATGAGCTGGCAGCTAGATAAACTAAAAGTAAAGATACTCGGTAACATACCTAAGTAGGTAGGTGAGAAGGTAGCATAAAATTCATCTTGGTAGATAAGTCTAAGTACAATTATAAGTTATTGTGGTATAAGGGTACATTAACTAATAGTGAATGAACTTGCGACAGAGTACCAAACTCCTTTTAACTTGTGAAATGTGTAATTTTTATGGAAAATTTAGTTCAAGCTATGTACCTCCCTCCCTCCCTCATTCTCAATGGTACCCTTCTCATGTACTTGTACTCTAATATACATCTTTGAAGTACTTTGAGTCTGCTATAATGTATATGAGACTCAGGTACCTAAAGCCAGACAATCAACTTAAGGTATCTACCGTAGCAAAAATTCTCAATAGAGTCGAGACAAGTAGGAAAGGAAATAGTTTTTCATGATTGTAAAATTGTAACTTTGTAACTTTGTAGACATCCA
>JABASH010003641.1:0-15954 GCA_019776445.1 Tomocerus maximus | reverse complement strand
ATAATTTTTGAATGCTTCATATAGATATATAAGTTATAGTTTATACATATATTCTATATACATACAATTAATTCATAATTATGCTGATGGTAAAAGGATAGTGTCCTATTATGTTATTTAAGCTAAGATCACTCATGTATTTACCTAAGTCAATAAAAACATTTTCCATGCAAAGGCTGAGACGGTTGAAGTTTAAATGTTAAATTTCTCTATTGTCAATAGGATGATAGTGGATTGAAAGATATCTGTTGTGAGAGTAGAAGGAGCAGAGACAAAGAACCGAGAGGAAGATGAGACGTAATGTAATAGATGAGCTGTGCTAGTATGTGTGTCACTGAATGTTAAAATGAAAGTAAGGCAGAGGGAATGAGTCTGGAGATACATAGTAGGTCGGAAGGAATGAAGCCACAAGAACAAGACAGGGAACTTAGGGTAGCTTAGCTTGTATTTAGTATTTAGCTTCACTTTACGTTGACTTGATTCGAAAAAACGTGTATCTCCAGAGTGGAAAGAAACGTAAGATTTCATTGCGGAAAAACTCAATGAGACATGAATCGCCTTGACTTGTCTCGATTTCGAGGGCAATGCGATGGGATTGTGTATATATAGTCGTGTAGTGTAATTTAGTATAGACTGATGTGTATATACACAGATTGGTGTACCATAGCAAACCAATCCAGGATGGCCTAAATTGGAAAAGATTTGATGGGCTGTTCTCTTCTGTTCTCCTCCACCACAAATCGACTCGAGTCTTACTGTCTAACTGAACTGAACTGTCTAGCCTAGTGAACTTTAGTGATCTTGAGTAAAATTGCTCGGACTGCTCTACGAAAACATAAAAGAAACTCGACGATGACTTTTTGCTCCTTTTAACATCATAGTGCTCAACTACTACCTAACTAGTATACACTCCTCCAACATTACATTACTTACCTAGGATAAGGATAAAGACGAGATAATCCTTAACTGGGAAATGAACATTTACTCCGGTATATCAGAAGAATCTCTCTTATATAGAACTAAGCTGTGCTTTCTCTCCTGCTGGAGTTACATCACAGAAAGTGGCACATAAAGCATAGAGCAGCACGTATCTACGTCAGCTCAACTCACTTCATTCACTCAGATTTCAAGATTTACTTTTCTTTCTCTCGTGCTACTATCCCACTCACTGACATGTTATCTTTGAATTAGCTTTTCTCTCTGTCACTCACTCACTCCATTTCACAACTTCACAGAACTAACTACAACACTTATACATGTGCCCTCAATCTGCAATACTATTTTACTTACTTAGCTTTAACCCCACATCCACCATTCAAATCCACAGAGAAATTTCATAGCGACTTATTTGTTATTAGTATGTAACTAGGCCAGCTCTGCATTTTAATTCAAATGTGTACTTGAGTTTACTGCACGAATTCAAGATTTATACATTAAGGAAGACATGTGCAGGGAAATAAAATAGAACAGGTGAGCCTCAACAGGCCGAATCAATCAATCACCATGATTTCAATTTTCCTTCTCATCATAGTCATGCAAACTATCGTTTAAAAGCACGCTGCTCTCTAATTGCCTTTTCGCTCGTTGCCAAACCTAAGTAACCCTCCAAAGTAGCCGTGTATTTCAAATGTGGTTTCCTTTAGTTTACTGCTCGACAAACACTCTGCTTTGCCTTCCCTTGCCACGCTCTTTTTATTTTCCATTCCCTTTTATTTTCACCCGTGAGTTTTAGTTTCCCGTTTGCTTTTTGGACAACCGAGGCGAGGCAGGGCACAGCTTTTCTGACCCAACGCAACCAGCGAGCGGTCGATTCTCTCCTCACAAAACTTATTCCACTACGTAATAATAAGAGTCAGTAGACTTATATAAGCAAATACTACAATTGCACTCTATCCCTCTGTTTATGGTGCTCTTACTTGCTATGCGTGTGGCTAAAATCTAGTGAAATACTAGCCAAGTGCATTATAATACTTTTCAGTACAGACCGACTCTTATAAACAGACTATCACTTCGAAACACAATGGAATACAGTGTGATACACCAAAGGAGTAAAATATTTTATTGGATAGTTACTGGAATCTTCTATTACATTCGCCTCTTCAGACATTATAACTCTGATCTATTACATATTATATATACACCTTCTATCTGTATATGTACGAATGACACTACATAACTTATATAGGCATTTCATACCAAGATATTTTTATTCGTGTAAATAAAATAAAACTGTCTTATTCTCTTCTCCTGGTGTAACATCATTGTTACTTATTCCGCTTTGATAATAATGTTTCCTTCATTTGTAATTGCAGATAGATAAAATACTTTCAATGACTCGGTTTTGAATTAATTAAACAACAACATTAGATTTGGTCAACAAGAACTTTTGAATGTATATTTCAAAATTTCCACTCTTTCCCTTCTTTCTTGAGCCGACTAATGTTTAGACTTTAAAAGGCTTATCTAGCAAGGCATATCTACTCGACTTGAGCACAATGGAAAATTGCAATGATATAAACAAGTATGATATATTAAGTTTTAGACATCAGTCGGGACTCACATGCAAATAAGCAGTATAATAGCAGCGTGATACGGCTTAGTGTAACATTGTGCACGCGGAAGTTAGTGGGAGCGATATAATTCTGTGGGTACAAATTCACAATAGATAGCAAGGAACCCATACCACATCACTATTAGAATAAGTCAGGAGGGAATTGCCGTTAGTTAGTTAGTATGCATGTAATTGTACACAAAAGACTCGGAGGAAAGCTCATAAACTCCGTTTCATTCCATTTCATTCCTGCTGATTTCATTTTATCTAAGAGAGCTTTGCTCAATGTCTGCAGTTTAGTGCTTTGTAGCAGCGATAGTGCGTAACTATTACAACCGACGAAGGAAAATGAAATGCAGCCTCGCATTGTGCATAGTCTACATATTTTATTGTGTATATTTGGGTGCATCTAATGTTTCTAAAGCTATAGTGTATACATTTCTGTGGGATATATATAGAGTCTAGACTAGCTTATCTTATAATGTATGTTCTTCTAGTGCCTCTATGCCTTTGCATTTTACGATTGCTAGTTAGTTTAGTTCTAAATTTACACGTAGAAACTCATTTCCACGAGCCCTGGAGAAACAACAGTGCAAATAAATAATAACAGAATGACTGACATTGCTTCCTGTGATCTGATCTGCATGACTGGATCATTCATGAGTAAGTTATTGAACTTACTTGACATAGNTGATCTGCATGACTGGATCATTCATGAGTAAGTTATTGAACTTACTTGACATAGACCTGACTCTAATCAAATAACTCAGGAACCTCTATCTATTTATGCAGTTTGAAATCCTGCTCATGAAACTTCCCGGACTAGCATAAGTAATAAAATATGTGCTAGGGCATTGATTTCTATCTTTATAAACGTAAGCCACAGAATTTATGAATATTCCTGAAGAGATCATAGATTGTGTAACATAGCAAAGGCTCTTTGACATAACAAACACCAATAATTTCATTTATAAAGGTTTCAAATATCATTCTAGGTCTCTTTAATCCTCATTTTTCTTGGAAAAGCCATTCAGTGGTGCATGAGCATTAATATCATAAAGGTGATTGCCCTAGCGTATGTCTATTTTTATTTTCTTTGCATATGTACAGATTCTTTGCATATGTACAGAATGCATATTGAAAACAAAAGTTTATTAAAGGAAGCCTTTGCAATTCTGTATATTTTGATATTAGTTTTTTGTGCGGGGAGAAAGTGATATTTAGGTGAATGGAAGCCATAGAAGTGGTCGTAATCCAAAAGACGCTGCTGAGTCTGAGTGACAGAGATAGTCAAGGGAAAGCGTCAAGCATGAAACATAAAGGGAGATGATACGTAGGACAGAATAGAAAGTACACATGAACAGCTTGGTGGCTCGATTTTGGTTTGGCTTTCCCTGGTTTCGGTTTACTAGGAAGAGTGACTGAGAGTGAAGGAGAACTAGAAATATCATCATATAAACTGCAGTGCTCTGTAGTGCAGACGTCATCTCTCTTGTTCACATTTCGCATTGAGTCGACAAGTGGCCTTTAGCCAAATCCCTTCCTATCTTTTCCCTTTCCTACATTTTCCTTTGTTTTGACTTAACATATCTTCAGTGTTTTAGATTGTATTACACCACATCACATGTTAGGCCTTAGTATGCAATTCTGACAAACTCTGTTAATAGAAAATCTCTACGTAATTTAATACCTCTAGACTCATGTGTATATGCTTACTACAACTTTTATCACTAACATTTACTTGCTACATTGCAAGTATCTACTAGGACATTAACCAACCAGCATACTCAGTAGAACGCATAATTTTAGATATGTGTCTAAAATAAATATGGACTTGACAACTGACAAGGGAGCGGGTGCTCGAGTGTTCCTTTGAAAACATACCCAGTCAAAGTTGTCACAACTGCGACAGAAACCATTACTTAGTTTTGTAGTATTAATTACATGTTTTTCAGAATTTGGCGATCATTTGCCCCTTGCATTACACTTGTAAAAATTCAAATTATAGGGAAGTGACTTAATTACTTAGACGGTTGATCTCAGGTGGCATTTACAGTTTGAAAGTAATTTCATAATTTGTACCGCTATTTTCCCTGTTCCGTAATACTATTTTGTCGGAGTGTTATAACTATTAGATGAGGAGATAGAATGTTATGCTAATTACAATTTTTATCAACCATTGGTTATTGCATCGTAACTGCAATGGCAATGAACTTGCGATAATTTTGTTAGAATACTCTGTAGCGACTTGTCTTATACTTATATTTGTCTTATATTTACTTAAGTGATAGCAAATTTTTACTTACAATTGACCTGTCAAAACTATCCTTCGTAAGATTTCTCTAAGTGGAGAGTATACTCGTGGATAGATTTCTCTGAGTGGAGAGTTAGTTGAAATCGATGTTGCACATAAAGCTTAGATATTATTAGCTTGTGTCCTAGGTGCTATGTACGGAGGATAGACAATCCTATAAACTGCTCCAGTTTCATTATCCTCTTTGGCAGAACTAAACCATTACCACATAGATTTACTTTGAATGTTCAAATGTGCAACTGTAAAAGGTTTGTGGTACTTTAGGTCACGTCATGTCAAAGTGAACTGGGGAAATGAAACTTCAAAGAGCTTTTACTATTGACATTTGTCAGTGACTAGTCCTACTCTTGTACTAAATAGATATAAGTATAAACATTTTATGCTTAGTTCTAGAAGTACACGTTCCAATACATTGAAGTAGTGATGAGCTTACAAGTGTCAGCTTACTACTGTCTACCAGTACTTTTAATATACTGTATTTACTGTATTATTTCACCACTCACTTTCAGTCTACATGAGTTTACTGCAAACGAGAATGAAACTTTAATTAACATTGATATACACTACACACAATAATGTATACTAGGTTTCAAAGGAAATAATTTCCTTGCAATGAATATCTGTCCTGTGGGACTACAAGTTCTTTTTGCATTCTCCGTAGGAAATGACAAGTAATTTCTTGTCATTTATTTTCTAACTTACAGCGGAAGAGACTCGAAATTTACAAAGTAGTATTTCCTGTTCAAAATTCCTTTATTGATGCTCTAATTTCAGATGTCTAAGAATTGATTACTGCTACCTAATTGTTTTATTACTGCTACGAAAATCCTTCGTACACATCTTAACAGTTCATTGCAAATATCCTCTCTAAAACTTTATCACAGCACTCCTTTAATGTATCCGCTTGAGTCAAAAGTCTAGCTGTTTTATTGCTAAATAAATCTTACTCAACCACAGTTGACAAATCTGAAACAAACAGCCTTTCCGTGCCAATTCTACCTAACTAGGAATAATGTAGTCAAATAAATGGATGAATAAATATAATATAATTCATTTACATACAAATGACAATCCCTGAGAGTGGAATAGGTACTTATTCATTATTTATTGCTTGTGTGTGTTATGACATTACTTGAAACAGAAATGACAAATGAAAACAGACATTTCCGGTTAGTCATAGTTTCATCCAAGAATTGAGGATATAAACTTTACTTTTCATGTCGTCACAGGATATTAAATTGTCTTAATGCATGAATAGTAATGCAAAAGCATAGATAATGGTCTAAGCGTGGATTGGGACTAATTTTCGCATAAATTCCTTATTAATTACAAGTTTGTAGTATATAGAAAATTGCAATGTACCATTTAGAAAAACTTGGGTACTCAAGAAGCACATTTAATTGTAAGTATACTTATATAAACTGCGTAATGTGCAGATGTGTAGGGATAGAAGAGTTGTAAAGAAGTCGTTGGGGTTTTGAGAGGAAGGATAGTCTCTGTGAACAATACATAAATAGTTCATGTTGCGCAGAGAAATACATAGATCATTGTACACATTGCCTTCGACGCAAGAGAACTTGGTAGTTGAGTAGAAAAGTGGGGAAAAGGGAAGAGGAGTGGGATTGAAGTGAACTGGGAAGAAGTGCACATTAAGGTTTCTTTCAATTTAAGAGCTTCACAAATTAATAATGACTTGTTCCGCGTAAGTTGCAAGTAAGTAATGCAATGTAAAGAAGAAAAGAAGACAGTCTCGCCAAAGGAAAGGAAACTCGCAGATAGAAAGAGTTATTTTATTCAATTCAACGCATGCTGTATTACATGACTACACTGGAGACTTTACTTTAGGCAACCTAACCAAGACCACATCATTTCCTACGACTTATACCCTCACACACTACACTAACAGTTACAGTAACTAACTTGTCTTTCTCTGTATCTATTGTAAGAGTTCAACTGCCTTAGTGAGGTTTCTTCTCCCCAAAGTACCATACACTTATGTTGGTTTAGCAAAACACTGCAAAAGAAAAACGACGACATACAATCCACTATAACGCATTGAAACAATGATAAACGAGAGCTAACGTTAACTAACTTAACACACTCATCTAGAAGACTTGCTTTAGGGGTCCGCATGGAATCCCGTGTAACCTCTTCCCGAATTTTCTGAGGTATTTTCTACGATTTCAGTTCAAACCCCCCGAAATTCAGGTCTCCACACGACAACGCTACTTAAATTGTAGAGGGAAGTAGAAAGGTTGAGCTTAAGTAGAATGTAGATGCAAATAGCAATAGTAAAAGTTAACTATTGAGTTGTAGCAGATAAATGCGCTTGTTTCTCTTTAGTCGTAGGATTGTTTTTTGCTTTACGCACAAGTAAACTACATGCGTATAGGAACAAACAAAATAAGTTCCGCTCAGCTTTGCTAGACCAGACTCAACTAACTCTCTCTGCTGATGTGAATTTGAGTGGAACTGACTCAAACAGAGAGTTGATTTCACATAGGCACTTTAGTATGCCATATCTGTAGCTGAGATATTTACTACACTGCACTACAGATACAAGAAAATGACTCTTCCGGAGATACTTATGTACTCCAGTCTCTCAATACACAATTCCACAGCATGTAGGTATTAGCTATGATATTTTTCCGATAGAACTCTTTTGTTTTGCGCCACTCTTTGTTGGTTCTCGCTATAGCATGAGCGGAATAATAACGCTGGGACAACTACACACAATACATTACTCTAGGAGACAAATTCAATCTGACTGACTGAGTCGAACACGAATTGTCAGAGAAGACGAGAGAATAAAACAGAAGTTGAATCTCAATCACTTCACTTGTTGTCTTCTATCGCTAAGAAATATGCTTACCGTCCTTTCTTCGTGCCAGACCTTGATAACATTTTTTTGATGCAGCATTGCAAAGCGGCATTGCTCCAATCATACTCTATAGGCATCTTGCGATGTAATTCGTATAAAACTGAATCCAAACATATAGATAAGGATTTGTACGTGTAACAATTCAAAAACCACTGATCTATAATTATCCTCCGAATTAAATGTGCAATTGAGAAATATATGCAGATATTGTTGACTTCTTTTCTTTCGACACAGTCTAAAACCAAATTAACCCACTGCACTGCAATAACCAAATGAAGAAGTTTAATATCTGTACTTACCTCTATGTAGATTTGTACGATCTGCGGTTATTCTTGAGTATTTCATCGAATAACGTCAAATATACAACATCGTACTTAATTTACATACCTACCAAGAAAGAAAGACGTCAATGAAAATGAAAACACTTTTGCCAAAAGTCTGGCAGTCTGTTTTGAGTTTTTTACAACGTCAAGAAACGTCACCCATCAATGCGTAGATGACAATGACAACAGCAGACAACAGAATAAAGTTTAAGTTCTAGTTTCCAATATTTTCATTCCGGTTTTGATTGTCGGCACAAGTTGTGTCGTCTTCAATACTGTTGTGTAATGTTCTGTGTTGTCACTTAAAGTCAAGCTACTAGTTCTTTGGCTGCTTAACTCTCCTTTAGTTACAAACGACATAAATCATAGAAAAACGAAATCCGTACAAGTTACAACAAATTTCTAATGGTAGAAAATGTTATATTGCTTGGAGGGTATAAATAATGTGCCTGAAGAATTTAGTTGTGATTTAGTTTAGCATTTTGCTTGAGTGAGTAGCAAATAGAACACGCACGTACTTATATGCTATACACGCAAGAGTATAGGAAATTCTAGAGAGAAGTACTAAATGGACAAACGCAAAAGGTATGGAAATGTTAGTCGAATTTGGTGCAAGTGAGCAAAGTTGGGTAGAGAAACTCAAAGGAAAAGTTTGATTTGGTTTAGGTTGACTTGAGCTGGTAGTAGGAGCTCTGGCTATTCGGTCTGTTCTGGTCTAGGATAAAGAGAGAGCCGACATAGCGTTACATAACGCAACGTAAAGTTTAGTTAAGTTAAAGTTAAAGTGAACCATAACCACAGAAAACTTGGTTAGCATTCCAGCAGCTGGAGATGTAGTAAAGCCGAGTCACCGTGAAGTCTCGTAGCTTAGATTAACTAAATGCTACGCACATAACTTGTACATGTATGAGGAGTATGGAGGGGACTAAAGGTACATACTCTATAACACATCTACATAATATACATACATACGTTACATTACAGTTAACCAACATGCGAGGAGAAGAAAGCTTCCGAAATTCCGTCCGGCATATACGGACGGAACTTCAGAGGAATATCATAGTTAATAGTACACATATTTAAGTAAGAAAAGGTATACCAAAAAGTATGGTTCGGTGGTGGTGGTTCGATAATGGCTACCTCGAGGTATGAGGTAGCTTAGTTTTGTTTTACTCCAAACTACATAAGTATATACTGGACACAATATCACGGTGTAGAAAGAAACACTATTGAAAATCCACCGACTTCCATCCACTTACAATTCTACGTTAAGACTTTTTGGCCTAAAATCAAATCAGACAGAAGGATTTTATGCATGGGACGTGTAGGGAAGGCACTGCACGAAATGCCCACATTTTTTACTTTCCTCTACATGAATACCAGTCGACTCTCCTTCTCGTTCACTTTAGATTAGATTAGATTGGCATCTATGTATACGAAGGTGCTATGCCTCCACCATTTATACAGTAATCTACAAATGTACTACTACAAAAGCCGACTATATGTAGCTGTGTGTATGCTGTCTAATCTTTTACTACTTACTACATGCATCGCCATTTCTACGTCTACAGTCTTACTAAATTACATTAGTCCTTGTACTTTGTACCGTCTTACCATGTCCTTACATACTACACGTTATGAAAAAATTCATTATGACCTCTTTCATTACTAACATTCACTTTCCCGTCGTCGGTATCCTTCGCCGTGCTAAATCCACTATACTCTTTCCCAGTCTTTAACACAAGTTACACTCATTAAGAGTAGAAAACATCATCAAAAGATAAGCAATGTGACTTACTATTTGGAATAGTTTGCATTTCATAATTAAAAAACGATAATTAGGTACCATTAAAATTAATAGCAACAATTGTAGTGCATTTACTAAGTTATGGTCTGGTGCAATATCTCACATCATTTTTTAAGTACCGGTTTAAAATCTTTTTCCTAAACTTGTAGGTTACGACTCTCACAATCTCTAGTTTTCTACAAATATAGCGTATAGATGTTTGGAGAAATACTAATAATATATGTAGAACCCAATTCCTGACAATAATATTGATACAAGTCGAATTAATACGGTAGACTATAACTAAAGTTTTATGCAAAAAATTAATAACTGAGCAGGGGTGTGAACAATTAAGAAAGTAATTCCCAGGTAAATTAATTTTTCAATGCCTAGTTGACCCTGCGGGTTCAACTACTTTGAGAGGGGGGGGGGGCGAATTATTTTGAATGATATGGTATCTATCTTCTCGATTGTTTGATCTATGTGTCTGCATTTAAACATGGCCAGGGGACTAAATAACTTCTAGATTCTAGGTTATAAAATATTATGACTATTATTTGTAAAGACATAATGTAGGATTGTGTTTATTATGTTATTCATGTTCTCGATTTAAATTCTGTCAGTCAGTGTGTCCGGGAATAGTACATCCCATCAGATTCTACCATTTGACAGTGTTTAGCATATATTACATTAAAAGTGAATCTGCGGTATCCTTACAGGTTGCCTAATATCCATTTCCACGAGACTTAAATTAAGTACCCTGTTAAAATGTGGAGTAATAGGAAGCTGGATGTGTAAACGAGGGATCTTTGTCAATCCACTATAGTGTAGAGTTTGAGATGTAAATAATGTATGAATGTATTTATGAATGTGAGGTAACGTATAATAGTATTAAAGATTGTGAATGCGTCGTTCCATAATGTGAGAATGAAAGAGCGAGCGAATATTTCCCTTGTAAGCGCTCACGTTCACAATTTCGATTTTGTCTCGGTCCAGCCATTGCTTGGGAAAGTGGACTAAATTTGTTGATGTGACTACTGCCAAGTTTGTGAAATATGGAATAGCTAGGATGCAGACATGCATAAATGCATGTTTATGGGAATGCAGATGCAAAACGAGAAAGCTGAAGAGAAAGTGACTGAGAGAAAAGGCAAACTGAAGGAAACGAGAGCTAGCCAAACACATCAGAAACTCCTGACAGAGAACGGAACAGATAGATTGTTCTATGTATCTAATGGGATTGTAGAATATGAGGAAATCTATTCAATGCACTGCAATGTCTGTCTCTATATTTTCAAGTGCTGGGTGTGTTCCGTCCTGTTTTCCAAATTTTACTCATATTCTTTATTACATCCCTTACATTGTTCTTTTATATTGTCTTATGCACATACATTTACGTAGAATTTTTTATGTGCAAAGCTATAATGCTTTGCACACAACAGTCTATACTCGTAGAAATGTGTATACTGTTGTCTGCAGTAAATAAAGACAGCACTTCTTATCATATCACCAAAAAGAATCTTACTATATGGAATATGTCTCCTATTACTTATACATTCACAAAAGGACATTTCCCAAAAGAGTATCATTTTATACACATACTACTTCAATGATAAGTAAGGGGTATGTACAAAAACTTTTATATACATGTTCATAAGAGTTGAGACAGAATTTATATTTTAGAATATAAGAGATTGAGTGTAGGGAGTACATAGCAGTGGATCTGAACGAGATAAAGAGACACTTAAAGAAAGCTTTTTACTATTACGCTACTACTCCATTGTACTTACTACTAAATACACTTTAAATGTACGCAATTTCTCACAAGTACTGGTCTTTACTTAATATATGGCATTTTTGTTGTATTGTACATTACAGTGTGTAGAGATGCTATACTGACATATTCTGTTTATTGTTAGTATCATGTCTCTTATGTGTGCGTGTTCCCTGTGTCATTTATCACGTATTTCCAAGCTAAAGCTAGGAATATTACTGAAAATATCATTACATCTGTAGAAACGGCAGGAAATCTGTGTCTACATCCCCAAGTTAAAAATATATACA
Source organism: Tomocerus maximus (assembly GCA_019776445.1). Taxonomy (NCBI): domain Eukaryota; kingdom Metazoa; phylum Arthropoda; class Collembola; order Entomobryomorpha; family Tomoceridae; genus Tomocerus; species Tomocerus maximus. The sequence continues at coordinate 4,035 of JABASH010003641.1, read as the reverse complement.
GGAATGTTTGCAGAGTTATGAAACGATTGATTGTGTTATTATGTTATTTGCTTTCCTTTGTGTGTTTGCACATTTCTTGCAAGTTGCAACACACCATAGCCTAGTATCTAGATGTAGCAACAATATTGCTGGAGACAGAAATAGTTTAAAGATGTAGCAAATGCATATGAGATCCCTGATAGGATTCAATAGTTCCATAAAGAGATATGGAATATATTGCAGGAATACAATGCGATCTACGATGTAGTTCTTTCTATCAAGCAAGTTGTCTGACGGAGTGAGTGAGTAGATGGTAAAAGAGGGAAAATGGGAATGAGGACAACGACGACTTAATGTTTACTTGAGCCGACTGTGGAAGAAGATGTGATGTAGGAAATTCTTTTTATAGCTTTTACATAGAGATGAAAGGCTTCCTTCCGAATAATTTTTATGCTTTCACTTCTACACTACTCTATACGGAGAGGAATCACTAAAGTATACTTTCTCCTTCGAGAATTCAGTTCAGTCGAGTCGAGTTCACTTTTGTAGCCCAATGGGTGTCGATAAGCTGTGCTTTTTTGCAAACTTTTCTTTCCCTATACGACTCCTACGTACATTAGCGTATCCTCCATTTCCATAACATGTGTATGCATAACATTTATAATCCATGTAACTTACGTACGTTATGTTACTTAACGTTATGTTCCCCATTACTATTTTCAGGATAACCCAAGTAGCTACGCTAGATCTTACTGCCTAATATTAGATAGTACACTTCTTAAATCACATCTCCATCTTACGCATGCGGAATGCCATACTTTCAAGAGCAAACAAGTATTTAGTCAGTGGTTAGAGCAACTCAACCGAAATAAGCTAAGTAAATCAACTGAATCAACTTTAAGCACATAAATATTCCTAGATGTACTCAATACAATGTTTATACGTTCAATCCCACTCCCAATGCACTTATTTGCATTCTAAGATCAACCCAAGTGCATTCAACTTCATGCATAATACTAACATTTATTTGCATTACATTTTCTATTCGTATTTATGCAAACGTAAATAAAGAGTTTCACTTGCATCTGTAAATGTACTCTTATAAAGCAATTTTGTTCTGCATTATTTTATTGATTGGCTCAAAGTTCAATTGATTTCAAGAATGTAGTATCATGGACTATTATTGTAGATATTTATAGGGATTTTTTAATGCAATTTTAAATGCCAATGAGAAAGTGGGAGTGGCGAGTGGGATGTTAATATTTCAGGTCTAACTCATTCGGGATGGAAACTATAGTCGGGTGTATTAGGTCTATTTTTGTGTGTGAAAGCATTGCACATTTGCAATAGTGTCAAATAAGTAGGTACGTCTGTCTGGCCATGTCCATCGAGAGTAAGAATTTGAATTCGCGTCACGAAAAAAGAGCAAATAAAAATCAAACGAGTTTATGGCCTTTGAACAACCCTTTTAGGAAGGAGAGTTGAGTCACAGAGTTGGAGTAATATTATTACCAAGCAGAGTACCAGAGCATAGAGAAGGAGGACGGGAGGGAAGGGTAGTTTTTAGGGTACTTTAATAACACTTGTATTTCGTGCGAAATGTGACAAAGAGGTAAGTTTTAGGTAAGTATGGCAGTAAAGTACGGAGGAATATCATGATGTTGCATATATACTAGAAAACTATTTCGCAAACGATACGTAAAACCAAAGTACTTTCTCGCACTTTCTCACTTTGGTTTTCGTTATGTATGTAGTACGTTACTTTGCATTAGATATGATAATACACAGAAGCATTTAGGTAGCATGGCCAGTAGCAATTCCGAAGCATATGTAAAGACAGCAAAACCTTTCGTAGAATTTACTTTGCTGTTTCTGACTCTCGCTCTGAAATAATTGAAAATGAAAATCCAGTTCTTCTATCTTGCATTTATCGAATGGTAGGTTTTCTGAACAGAACATCTCATAGTTAAACTTTAACTTAGTATTTTCTTAGTCTACTGGCATGGCATGTCATGGCAGTCCCTACACATCACATCACATTGTTTTAAACTTCTTATCTCTCCACTTACAATATAAACTCTCCCTCTTTTCCAGAACTTTAGCTTACTCCTCTGAAATACTATCAGTCCAGGGATATTACAGAGAAAAACATTTATATGCCTAATAGTAATACTAGTTAGGTATACCCGTTCTACAGTAAATATAACATTTTCTATTTCTACTGTGGCCGACACTTCGTTCACAGCTTTGGGATTTTAAATTATTGCATGAACTTTGCTGAGTTTGCTTGTAGCGGCAGAGATATATACGGAATGTATGTATTTGCCGTAACTTTAGTTAACTTCCTAGGTTTCCCTTGCATTGCACGAAACTATGAAAGTATTGTACATCCAAGCAAACCAATAATACTAACTAAAAGAGCGTTTCCAGAACAGAACTCTGCCCTCAACTTTTCGCCTTAGTTTAAGTTAACCTGACATGACATAACCTAAGCTGTAACAATAAGTATGGAATAAATGCGTTACTTACAACCAAACCACTGCCGTTGCACTATCCTGCTCAATAGATACGTATTAGTAGTAGATTTCTACTAGGTACACCCTTAGATATCTACGTTTTACTTTTCTTCATTTCATAGATATCTATATGATATTACAGAAGTGCAGCAAAGCACAGAAACTTTTCAAACAAAACTTTACTACTAATGCCCAGCCTCATTTAGCCCGGGTTAAAACCTATGGAATCCTATACTGCCCAACATAACTATTCACTTTGGCTGCATTCGAAATTCTCTTCCGAAGGGAAAACTGAAATATCTACCGTGTCCAAAGAAAAGAACTTTACAACTAAACGACGGAGTCGGGAAAGTATACTTTCATATTACCAAATTCAACGCATACGGACATTGCACCCAATCTACTACCATAACAAATAAATGTCAATGATTTACACAGCCTCTAATGAGAAATACCAAATAGTCATGTTTTCCCATCTAATAATATATGTCCAACTCCCAAATAATATTATTGAGACAGGAACAGCTATTATTCCTTTTATTTTCTACTCCAACTCCTTTATCACTCTTATACTCATGTTGTGTGTTTTTTCTCAGGTTGACTACCATTGTCGGCCCCTTTCCTAACTTTTTCTTTCACCATTGTTAGAAAGGTAAGGGACGCATCCCACTGCATTGCATTCTGTCAACACAGCACTATTACTGTGCAATTCAATGTTTACAACTTTTCTCCTATAGAAAAAATAGAAATCTATTTACTACATTGCATTAACTGCTCTGCTATACATTCTCCACTAACTTATTTTCCAATACACAATCATGAAAGCGATCAAGTCAAGAAAAAAGACTGGTGTTCACAATTAATTCCTACCTATTCATTATGATTACTATCTATTTAATACACAGGTGACGAAAATCAAGCAAAGCGCATTATTAATTGATTCTACATATATACAAACAATCTTGCAATCATGATCGTGTGATTTGTGAATAATAGTAGTAAGAAAATCAACCATACTACAAAACCAACCATTCCCAGTGAAAAATAACAGAATTGAACACTGCGAGCATACGTTACGCAGGGGTTAGAATCACAACGATTCTAATCCGACAACAAGTTCAAGATTTTATCCGTCTGTTTCCCCAGGACATAAAATCTGAATTTGACTAATTGTGTGTAGCCATTTTAATTATACTACACACATGTGCATAGGAAAATTATGGAAGAATGCATAAATATAGCAGGGACATAGAATGCGTGAACATGGGGAAAATAAGTAAAAGAAATGAGAATTCCAAAACGAGTGGGTAAAAGCTTCATAGTAAAAAGAACCAAGAGTCCTCGGTTAGTCTATGAACTCAGTTCTGTCGTGTAGATATATATTTAGACATAATAATATTGTCGAAGGACACCCCAAAGAGACCAGCAGTTGAGTCTCATAGAGTTAAGTTAAGTTAGGTTGTAAGTTGTGTATCAAGTAGAACTCGCGATTAGCTCAGTGGCAAGAGCATTGGTCATGTTTACCAAAGGACCTGGGTTC
>JABASH010003640.1:0-15959 GCA_019776445.1 Tomocerus maximus | reverse complement strand
ACTTCTGGCCGGTGATCGGCTATTTATTTTCTACTCTCCGGCCATTTCTGGCCGGTTGAGCTCAAAATCGGCTAATACTGGCCGATCAGCGGCTAGTTCCAGCCCGGCTAATTCTAGCCGTTAACCGGCCAGAGTCTCCTTAGTGTACCTGACTGACATTGTTAAATTATACAATAAATAAATGAAATTATAGTATTTCATCGAGTCTACTTGCTGGTGCCGATCTAACCTTTCTATCGTATTTGATGTTATTTACTGAATTTAGGGACTGTGTTAAATGCGGTAAATGTGTAGTAATGGCTCTACAGTCTACTGGAGAAGCAAGAACTCTTGGTCAATTGGATAGAGGCAATGGGAAATTAACAGATTTTGTGTCAACTGCCAAGTATTTTTTTTAATTGTCGATTATTTATTTTGTTATTTTAAATTCTCTTTTTGTGGCCATAAGTTACACCTCATTATTTTAGGGGTATTCTGGAAAGTCTGGTAGAAAAACATTTTCCTGTGAATTCAAAAGATGGTAAAAGGGACGCTACAGTGCAGTCGAAGAAGCTTCGCGAGAGGAAAAGGAAAATGTGTACGCACATAAACTCCTATAAACCTCATTTTATAAATATCTTAAAACTCAGTTCGAATTTAAAATGTAATTAAGATTAGAATCGATTTTATGTGACTTCGTAGGTAGAAAACGAGAACAAATGAAAAAAAGATCAAAGAAGATATCTGTAATGACTATTTCCGATTCTGACTCATGGGATTCCGATGAAACATCATCACAGTCCGATAGCGAAACAGAAGACACTGATACTGATTCGGCGAATTATACCACACTGTATTCAAATGTAGGAGAAATTGATAAAAATGATCTGTGCTTGTCAAAAATTAGACAAGACCTTCTTATAAAAATTACCAGACTTGGAAAAAATTTGCCATATAATACATTGGACCTTATTATCAATGAATTAGGAGGACCCGATTTTGTTGCAGAGGTTGAAAATTAAAAATAGATGTTCTTAAATTTCATAACGTATGTAGATTGACATTGAAAGATGTTTATGTACTTTACACAATTTCCTGGTATACTAGCTAACTGGACGTAAAGGTCGAGTTATTCTGAATGATTCAGGAAAAATATCGTACGAAACCAGAGCGGATGAATACGATGAATCTGCTGAGGCAACAAATAGGATCGGTATGATAACAACTTTTGTAGAGGATGTGCTTGTTTGCGCAGAATGTACTTAAAGTCTCATATCGAATTTTAGAGAAGCAAAAATTCTTGGATGGGGAAAAACTGTTTGCTATCATATCAGAAGCAGCGTCTTGTGGTATTTCACTCCATAGTGATAGAAGATTTAAGAATAGTCGACGACGGGTTCATATAATCCTGGAATTACCATGGAGTGCTGATAGAGCCATACAGCAATTCGGTATGAAAAGAGCAAACAAAGCTTCTTGGTGACATATCTAACATGGCTAGATGATATTTTATTCATGAACTCCCGGAGGGTTCTCCTTTGTATGCTTTTTATGTAAACACAGTCGTAGGGATATCCAACTGACTGGCAGCCGCGGTTTAATGGTTTGTAATTACATATTGTATTTTTGACTTTTCAGGTCGAACTCATCGCAGTAACCAAGTCAATTGCCCTGAATACGTCCTCCTTATTTCAGATTTGGCTGGTGAAAATCGATTCGCATCAATTGTTGCAAAACGGCTGGAGAGTCTTGTAAATAAATAGTACCTAGTATTTTGTGTGAATTTGGATAATATGTAAACATTTTATGTTCGTGAGCAGTATACTGAGTACACATTGACGGTAATTGTGTTTTTCTTGAAATTACAGGGAGCTCTGACGCACGGGGATCGGAGAGCCACAGGCCCAAGAGATTTATCCCGTTTTAATGTAGATAATCGGTTTGGAAGGAAAGCCTTAAATGCTCTAATGACATTTATTGCTGAAAAGCGGCCTACTGCTGAGACTGCGTTGAGAATTACCATTCCTGACGGCTACAAGGGGGACTCAGTTAGTCTGGTGCCGAATATACGGGATGCTCTAGTTGGTGTTGGACTGCTTCGAGACGCAGAAAATCTTAACACTTTTGATAAAGAACGCTGCTCTATGACCAAGTTCCTCAACAGGTTGAACTACTGAACTTCTACTGGAATTCTATTATGCTTACACAAAAACCTAAATAATGGGCTTTCACTTGTTTACTATACATATAAATACTTGTGTAGAGAAGTTATTTATATGGGCTGAATTTGCGTTTAAATAAGTGTGAAGTAATAACAACGTGTTGAGTATATCTTTGCAGTAATACATAAGTTTTTTCTGTTCATAAGTAATGAAATGAAATTTTGTTAAATATGTTGGTTGACAGGATTCTAGGAATGCCTGTGATGCTGCAAAATGCACTCTTCCAATGTTTTCTCAATACTCTGGATGAAATCATGATTAATGCCAAGAAGTCTAGACAGTTTGACATGGGAATCTTAGGTAAGAATTTTTTCGTCAGTCCGCATTAGTTTAGCATATTTCAGAAGAGTGCATCAGCTCACATCACTTTTCCTCTCGATCCTGTCTAAACCCATTTAGTGTAAATAAACTGCGGAGGAAATATATTCCTTGCTGAGCTATAAAGTTGTCGAAAGTGTTGCAAATGTTTATTTTGTATTTTATGAACCCATCCGAACAGATTTGTGTGAGAGCGGCTTTGGTGGTGAGGTGAAATGTGAAAAGACTGCCAAGTTTGTACGAGATCATGCTACAGGATCCGGATTGATCGAACTTCACAAACTCGTGGTGGAGAAAGGAATGAGCTGGAAGGCAGCGATGGCCAAATACGAGGAACTTACAGGGAAATATGCAGCTTACTATTTATCTTCTCAGGTGCGTTGCGTGTACTTGAATCGTATCGTTCGTGGTTTATTTTATGCTCCTTTTTCGATTTGATTTACTTTCAGTCTATTTTATCCCCCATGCCTATTTTATACCAACTGCGTTCTCTTTAAACTCAATACTGCAGTTTTTGATTCGTAAGCTCCAGACCCATTTTTCTGTTTATGCTTACATATATTTGATGGAATAGCAGTTAAATCAAAAGTTATGAGAAAACACATTCGCGCTGTATCGTAAACTCTATTCTAGTGCCAATATTATTCGGTAATGTAGTATGCCACACTGCATTCACTTATCTAACTAACGTTTCCCTGTTTTTATATAGGGCAAAGCTGGAAAACACATGGCATTTCTGGTGACGGCAGATTCGAATTCCAATTCCAGCTCCTCCACTTCACAGACCAAAAATTCTCAATCTCTGTACTGTTTGTTCAAACCTAATGCAGGCTTACTGGTTCGTGTTTTCCCTCTGTTTTATTAAAAGTTTTTCTTCTGGAATGATGTGAAAGCAAAGGAAAATAAAACAAAGCAATGAATGCTATTGCTCACTCCTTCTGCCAAGGAATAAGGAAATGAACATTGATGTATTCTAAGCGTAACCACCGAGGACCTTGTTATAACGTAGTAGGATAGGACCTTATCGGAATTCTATTGGTTCCCATTGTTATTTCAGAGATACAAGTTAGACAAAGAACGGACATTCTGTATATCCAGCGAGATATAGTTAATCTGTCTACCTAAATATCTCAGCGTTCTTTTATAATATGTTAGCGTGATTATATAGAAGAAAACGATTATTTGTTGGAGCGTGATATTGACTGTGTTGTAATGTGTTGTTTGCTACAGTTTAGACGTGTTACACTTGCAGACATCTCCAAGAAAAATAGAAAAGTGGAGCCTGAGGTTGCTCAGCATCACTGGATACGCCAATATGAAGCCTCGAAGAACGTATGCAGTCATGTTCTTTGGTAAATTGTGACATCCGAGATTTAATTTACTCCAACTGAGGTGGTCATTTCACGATGATGACAAGCAATAAGATTATAGTATCGAAAATTTATTGCAATTACAGGAAAGGGAACTGCTTCAGACAGACAGAAGGCGGTAAACTATGTGAGTCTGGATTGCGGACGAAAACTTATCATGTGTTAAGTGGAGCTGTGCTCTCAGTGTGGAATGAAGTGGAGGCTGTTCTCGGATCCCATAAAGATACGGCTAAAATGCAGATAGTCAGAGTAAAATCTGGAGAACAGAAGTTTGTGGGTCTACTCATTCCAAACTGTTTTGTTGATGAACTAATGAAAAAGCTGGGGAATACCAAGGTAGTCACTGCAATAAATCAGCAAGATGAACGTGACCGTGAACACGGAAGGCAAAGCCAGACTCTTGCACAGACTTGCAATTACGGTTACAATCAGCCCTGGCATCGCTACATCCCGTGAAATGAATGAAGACAAAATTTCACTCAGTCTCTCTTCAATTCCTTTAGCGCTACTTACAATTAGACTATATAGGTAGGTGCTTTTAAGTCACATACATACACGCATTAGCATTCATTGGTTGTCTTGAGTGTGAGATAACTACCACAAGAGAAATGAATGAATGATAATGTCAACGTCCTCTTTCTTCACATTTTAATTTCGTAAAAGGTTTATTATAGTTATATATCTTCATTTAGCCAATTCACAAGTTTTTACTGTTACATTAGTTAGGCAATTTAGAAAAACTTTCCAGTTATCAGACCTGTTATATTTATGCCAGTAGTCTTTGCGCCTTCAACTTTCAGGGGTGTCTGTGCGGCTTCCTTCCCTTGTAGCTCTTTGCTGATCTGAAAATTTCAAATAATATTATTGTCAGTTCATTATCCTTTTTAAATGTATTAAACATTACGTGCTAATGATTATTAGAGTTTATTGTATAATAGATGTTAAACAATTGTAATGTTTTGTTAGATAGCCATATCATAAAGTGATATAAATAAACACAAACATGCTCATAATTTTTCACATACTTTCTCGACTTCTCCCAAAACACGCAAGATATTTCTGCCAGCAATTTTCTCCAGGTCGGATGCTGACCAGTGGCCTGTGTTGTACAGAGCCTCCAGTAAATCAGGATATTTAGAAACGTCTTCCAAGCCAATGGGCATTCTACACATTAAAATAGGTTAGCAAAATCCTTGATAAATTTATCATTTAATAGGAAAGAACAGTAGTAGATTACCAATTAGATTAACAGAAAGTAACATCATTGGGAAAACTTACAAGTCTACTCCATCAAAGTCTCCTCCGAATCCAAGATGATCTGGTCCAGTCACGCTTCTGATGTGCTCTATATGATCTAATCAAAGAAAGAATTCAAAGGAAATGAGTTCAGGAATTCTCTGTAACCCATGAATTTCTACGGAATCGATTCCTTTGACGTCCTAATATAGGCTAAATACCTGTGCTGTGCATGGACAAAGATTTATATCTGCCTTATAGGAATTTAGCTTAGGGAGGAAGAAAGTTGAGACGTTGAGAGGGAAGAATTAATAGTAATGCTATATTGAGTATATTTAATTATATACCGACGACATCCTTAATGGTAGCTCTCTGACCATCCGTCCGAACGAATCCAGAGAAAAAGTTCATCATCACGACAGAATTGGTCTTTTTCTAAATGTATAGTATAAAGAAAAAGTCGTTACGCAACGCAGCATGAGACGACGACTTAGCAGAGTAAAAGTAGCAGCAGGGAAGAAAATTATATTTCGCTTAGTTCATTATTCAAGCGTTTCGTTTGTAAAAAAGCTTTTCTCTTTTCCTTATCATAAGCCAAGGTCGGTAGTTTGTAGTCGAGTAGGCTTGGCCTTTACTGATGAAAGTAATTTTAGCTGTAAGTAACGTAATATTATGTAGAGTAATCTATTGGTATTTTCCCTGAGGAAAACTCACAACAAGTTCCAGAACATCGTCGGGCACATTTCTCTGGTGATCTGCAATTTTCCTTGAGCCAGAATGAGAAAATATAACCGGAGCTTTGGTTCTGGCCAGAGCAGCTTTCATCGTTAGAACCGAAGTATGTGAAAGGTCAACCATCATTCCCAGACGGTTCATCTCATCCACAATTTCCTAATAGCCATTAGGAAAAAAACATACGAATACACTAATAATAAATGGCTATCTACATGTTTTAATATTATGTGTCATAATATTGATATCGCATTCGAGAACTACTATGAAACCAAAACATCTCTAAAATGCTTACCATTACGTATGTGCATACGTTATACGCATATCACTATGTGCATACGTTAAAACCATCCGATATGGCATCTATGCGTATATTATACCTTTTAATCTTGAGTATCTATGGTTCTAAGTAATAGCTTAAACATACCAGTCCAAAGTCGCTTAATCCATTATGCTCTACTGGGAGCAGGTCCGTTGCTTCTTTCGTTTCAACCCAATTACTGTCCGCCCTTTGCGCAAAACATATTTAATATCAACAATATCCTTTCAGAAACATGAAACATCCTACTCCCTCTTTTTCTTTATAGCACTCTGAACATTTAATTTATGAACATTTCTTTTTCTTATATCACAGACAATGTAACATAGAAGCATACGACGATCCTGCTACAATAATAAGTTAGCAAAAAATAAGGGGGAATTCGGCTTGTATTTACGGCGGACGATATGGAAAGTGGACTTTATCTACTTATGCAATGCTGCCGTTTTACACTATTAGGACATACCATTCATTACACATACACTACTACATAATATAAAAATATATGTAGAGCATATTATTTCAATTGATAGAAAATATATCTCTACCAATGACAAAAATATTTTAAAATACGATGTTAGTATACAAGCAAAGCAAACCACATTTGAAGCGGCAACTTTGTAGTGTAAGTAAAGGTAAAAGTAGATAACGTCCACCGTAATACTGTCCTATAGGAAATATCAGCCTAGATTCAAAAATAAGATGTACTTTAAGCGGAAGCGTAACAATAAGATTTTTTCCTTATTTTAAGTAGTACTTTGAGACTTGGAAAGTTACACTAACGTACCATGGATTATTACAGTTATGTGTCAGTGTCAGATACCGAGCTCCCAATTCATATAAGGTTCGAAGAATTCCCAAATTGGATTGAATGGAGTGCCCCCCTTCAACTCCAATAAAAGTGGCAATCTTTCCTCTGCTTATGGCGTCTTGGGCATCTTCAAAGTTCATATTAGTGCACGAATAGCAATAAGTTGAACAGAAATTAATAGCATAACATACCAGCGTTAATATTTAGGACTATGTACATAATAAAGTTTCAAGAACTCTTGAACTCCCGATCCCCGGATACTTATACACTAGTGCAAAACTTGCCGTTTATTGCTTCTCCATATCAAATTGTTTACTAATGAAACTTTTTGAATATTTATGGCCAAATTAGTTGAGTGGGAGTTAAAGAGCTTTGAAGTTTGAAACTAACATTGAAACGTGATTCATGCTCTTCATCTTTCTTCGCTGAGAATGCGTAAACATCCTTACGAATTTTTGTGCATACTCAGGTGAAACAGTCACATTATACATACAAACAAAGTATAACCTACTAAAATTACAAAGTAGTTCTTGTACATTTTTAAGTATTTACTTCGGAAGTATTGGAACTATTTTGCAATTGTGAGGTATTAATTTTTGCTGAATGAAACATATCCTCCTTTAGTAATACGTGGCTTTAGGTTGAGAATTTATCTGTTATATTTAAGTATTTATGTTACGAATTCAAAATACCATTAAGACATTTCGACCAATGCAAATCCTTGTTGTATTTCTCGATAAGTCGTTTGAGGACATCAATCTGCTCCAATGTCTCTTCCACTGAGTCTCTGTACTGAGTCGTGCACTCCACGAAAGCTGAAAAAAACTGATCACACATTAAACACAGATAGTAAGAATCTACAGTAAAATTGTGTATTGAGCACAAAGCTAGATTGCTCTCAATGCAATCAGTTACACATTTAATATTTTAAGCAAAGCTTTTTCTAACCGACTGTGTTTTTGCTACCAATGAAAATGTGATGCTGTAAAAATTAACCAGAGCCCTAATTTCAGACATAGCAAAAAGTTACAGCAACCGGACGGAATTGTCACTAAAACATCAGGCGAATTTTTACAGCTCGAGTAGCAATAAAAAGTTTGCAGATTTCCCATTATGTAGCCTAGACTGCCAATAACAAAACTGCTTCACCGTGCAGTTCACACTTAAGGATAGTTGTAAGTTAACTTTTCTCATGAATATCTGCAATATTTTCTGGATGGATGCTTTATCGTTCCCACTCGAGTCCGACTGAATCAGTTAGACAGCGGAAATGGCATAAGAATACACTGTCACACTAACAATAAGTGAAACCAGAGAAAAGAAAAGTGATTTTTGGTATAGTTCCTCTACCTCTATGTATACTACATCCAGATCAGGGTGACCAGCATCTGGCATTTACAGTTTGGAAAGTTAAATATTATTACAGAAGCAGGAAATTAATCTGCATCTGGCAGATTGGAAATCATAAATGTAGTGACCCTCTATTTAACGCTGCCAGTCCCCTTGTGTTGAAAGTAATGCTAGCGAGTCGAACTAAAACATGCACATGTAGTACATGGCTGCACAATAGTACATATTACATTCCATAGCGTTTGGCTAGTTGATTTTTTGAAGGAGTCTCGCCTGACAAATTATACCCTCCCTTCCCATTTTGGGACTCCCAAATTTTCACATTAAACAAAAAAACGCTTTGAAAATTAATGAAGCTTTAGCTATAAGGCGCAATATTAGGTATGTGTTGCATTTCTTTGTTTCTCACAGCTTTCAACACAAGTAGACTGGACTGACTGGCAGCGCTGAATAGAGGCTCACTCACTACATGCGATACTTTATAGAAAATTATAGCCTCCTGTGGTTTATTTACTTTAGTATCTGTGATAAAAATTAGGTAAATAGTTTTATATTTTTTGAGCTCCCAATCTTAGGATATAGGACTGGTAATTTCGTCTTTGTTGTTCAGCTGTTGTTTACATGAAATTGCAAATTGTTTGATTTTCATCAGTTGGATTTAAAATTGTGGACTTTTTTATTTCCTTTCACAATTATGGTCAACTCTATAAGATAAGTGAGATGAGGGTTGGGTTGACTAGTCTCCCAAGTCTCAAGTCCAGTCGAACGGGAAGCAAACAATTTATAGTTATCCGAATGCGATGTGAGTTGAGCCATTTTATTTCTCTATCTGTTTCACTCGAGCGATCTGAAATGTGATAGAGGAAGCTGGCTTTCAGTGAAATATATTTGATTGAAATCTCTGAAACTGTACTTGTTTGGGTTTCTAAGGATTGGAGTTGTTGTTCTCTGAAATGAAACACTGCCCTGCTTCGCCTGGCCCACTTGTTCCTAATGGAACTTTTGCTCGTTTATTTGTTGCTGTTGATGTTTCTGCCTGTTTAAGTATAACCTTACATTTTCGTATTCTATTCTGAAGTATTACTGTAGTAGTAGGCATCTCGTGTAGCCGTTTCCAATTTCATCTTAGATAAGAATAAGCATTCGATAAACAAGAACAACATTTCTAACAAAATGATCCATGCATTATGCATGCAATTTACCTACAAAACAACCAAACTGTCGATTTTGACAACTGTTATCCTTACGTAGCAGATAAAAAAATAGATGTGCATTAGGAATACATAAAAATGCCGGTCAAAGCCTTTTGTTTTACCACTGCGCCAACTTTTCCAGAGCGAAGTCTCGGTATATCCGTGTGCGAAGTATTTACATCTTTCCAAATAGCTTGTTGTCGGAGATCCTCGTCAAATTTCACATCTGTCAAATCGTTGTTGAAATAGTCCCTCAAATTCATAGCGATGTCATTGTGCCTGATAACATTAAATCAAGATTTGTTATTGTACACTTAAAATCGTAAGAAAATTACGTCATGATGACCATGAATGATGCTTGCGCATTACAGCGTAGATAAAAGTTTGAAGAAATTGCGCCTCTTCTGGTGTAGGTACCATACTTGGCTAACTAAGTAGGTAATAATGATACCTTAAGTATAAAAGCAATAATTCCGGAATGTCTGTAGTAAAAGCTAGAAAGACAAGTTGCCTATATGTTAGACAAGTTGCTTATACATTGTTGTAAGAAAGTGCTAGCAATAAGTTAGCCCAAGTTAACTTGTGAAATGTCTATCAATTAAACTAACATAAACGAAATGAAATGCCATGCAACCAACCAGAAATAGACTGAAAAAGTAGAGTACTTACTAACAAAGGAAAGTAACAAAATAAATAGTTAGTAAAGCTGAGCAGATGGCAATTGTCGAAAACTTGTGAAACTGTGTGAGATGAACTGAAACGAAAACTTTTACTTTATATCATCACACTCTTCTCTTCACTTTGCTACAGCCGCAGTAAATCTTGCAAAGAGTTATACGTAAAACATCCACCTTGTATTTTTTAACCGTAAGATAGATGTGGACTCCAAGAAGTCCTTTCATACATACATACTGTTATGATATCATATAGATCATATAAGTACAAATATAGCTACAGTTATTACTGGCATAGGATATTATACCTTACATAGTATATCGCGAATCTCGGGGCAAAAACTCTGTAAAGTGTTTTTATAGTTCTTTAGCTCATGAATTTTCAACTAATTGCTAATTGCTACACCAAGGTTATAGTTTCAAATTCTAAACCTACTCAGAAGGTTAAAGATTACAATTTCTGACATGAGTGTGGGCTCAAGACTTTTGTGTGCAGCATCAGCAAATATTTCTGTATATCCACTTAACATGGTGAGCTTTAATTTGTATTTTGGGCCGGTACAGAACAGCATTAGTTAAAAATTGCTTACTTACAACTGTTCAAGCATTTCAACAAAGGACACTCCCATTTGAGTTATTTATTTCTCTTTACATGACAAAATACTTTACTTTTACCCTTGCTCTTCCAAACTGCTTGAAAGCAAATAAATTTCATGCATTGAGTACCTATAGCCTAGAAGCATTACTTTTCTCCCCACACCATACTACAGTCACAAGTTCTTTATGGAGATTTACCTATATTATTTATATTACATAGTTTAAGCAATACGTGCGAAATAAAACACATTCTTCTACTATATGGTTTCTGCAATATATACGTGCGAAATCAAACACATTTTTCAAGTAGGATTTTGGATGCCACGGATCTACTTGTGTACTGCATTGTTGCGGTTTAGGTTAGACTTTCAGTTGGACAGTTGCACTTACGCATCAATAAGCGGCTGGCGACGAAGAACTTCGGCCACGATCTCTTTGGCGGTTTTCTCCCCTTCGGCTTTCGAAGAACTCACGAGCGTAAGGAAAGTTAAGACCGATGTTATAGTGTCTCTGCAGTACTTCATCTCGGTAGTTGCTATTCAGTCCCAAAGAATGGCACAACTTTTTCAAAAACCTTCCAAGTTTCTTTTCAACCTTCGATGAGTACTTCTAACTAATAATGCAACTAAGCGAAATAATGGTGTAGACAGAGACCCGGAGTAGATGAAGACTACTAAAAGGCCGTTTTTACTGGTACAAAAGAATTTTGTTATCAAATTAACTGATTTGATTGGAACAAAATAAATGAGAAAGTTATCTCTCGCTTAACAATGCTTTGAGTACTCATTACGACAATAAAAGGGAATTTAACCGTTTGTCTTTGCTAATTGCTTGTTTTGATTGCATAATTGTGTATTTGTGTCAATGGGTCTTTCTCATCCTCTGGCCTGTCATAACAATACTCCATTATACCATATTGAGTGTGAAAACATCGTAAATTGTCTAATGGTTACAAATATAATTTTTATGAGCATAGAACGCAGAAAGTAAAACCAGTGCAAAATGTTTTTGCATTTAACTTTTGTTGAAACATCCACATCCGTTCAGCTGTATATTATGAGAATGTGTAGCTCTAGCTGTTGGTAGTTGTAGGCATCTGTAGCTGATTAAATGACTTCACAGATGGTAAATAAATATAGACCATTTTAACTGCATGTACTAGTACAAACGAAGCACAAACAAGTGCAAGAACCGAATGATAGAAGACTTCATTCGTTTGGGAAATGATGATTATTGCTGCAAATTTTTTGTGGTTGTTGAAAACTTCACTGCGAAAATGTTTACTGGCTAGGATATTTATTTACGTAGATAACTTATTCGTGTAGGCTAACGCAATAAATATAGATTACGTAAATACATGATTTAGATTGCATAACTGGACTGTATTATCACCGGCCGGACTGGAATATACTTGGGTAGCTTAAATGAATCCCAATTACATTTCATGCAGCAAATCATTATTACCAAGCAAATATTTTCTAATAAAATAGCCAACGAATTATTTCCAATATAGTAATATACGTACCACTTTTGTGATATCATTCATGTCTAAACCAATTTGTTTCTTTTATATTCAGGGGACATGATTGGTTCTGAAAGACGATTACATGTTTTGCAAGTTGTTTTGTAGTAGACTACATGTTTGTTGTTTTGCAAGGTAGTTCACCTTTATACAGAGGCGTAAAAAGTAAAGGCAAGCCTTTGACTAATGCATGCGTTTAGGATGTCCTAATTAGTAGTAGAGAGCTAATGTTTCTACAGATTCACAATTGTTGAGCCCGGAATAAATAAAAATTCTCATAATGTACTGTCGTGTTGGTGTGATATAAATCAAGCTGCTACAATGCAGACATTTTGACAGTATCCTACTAATGAAGATCCTGACCAGTTACGGCTTGAGGCAATTTATTTACTGTACGAGCAGCCAATTAGCACTACTTTTGCGTACCACATTGCATATTTGTTTAGCAAGTATTCAAAGAAACACAAAAAGCCTATCTACACGCCCAAAGAAGGAGGATTATAATAGTGGTGTGCTACGAAATGTCTACCAAATCCCAGCAATCTGTATTATTTACATAAGTATACGTAAATGAAGCAACCGTTCCTCTGCAACGGTAGCCCCTCCAGTGTCTGAATTGAATGCTTAAAGGGAACGTTACAACAATTAATTAATTGCACCGCTTTACGCATAAAAACTAAAATGCATTCACTGCGTAAAAGTATTTTTAGGACTAGAGTGGTCGTTAATACAAAAAGTGGTTCGGTTTAACTTAGAACACAAACTTTTGCAAATCAAATTGAGATGAATGTGTCAGCCCTTTCAAATCATATGGATGTTACATTCATTTATTTGAATCGCTACAGATAAAATGTTTTGATTTCTAACTGTACTAATTTAGAGGGGTCTGATTGTAAATGTAGATTCAAACGAATTAGTTAGTTCGTTGATCCAAGCAACATACATACTACATGTGGACCTTGACATTTTGACATTCTTTTATCAATATAAATTGTATGTATTTTGATGTCATTATGTCGCCCGTTTGCAATGTTTTCGAGTGGAAAACACAAAACAACGAAGAATTTATTGTCAATTTATTTATTAAATAGTACGTGAGCAGCACGACAGTTTAATTTGTTGTTTGGATTGACGCACAAAGACACCTGTAACATAATTGCTCATATCTAGAATGAACCACAATGCATGATATAGAAATACGTTTAGATTACTCGATGGTGAATGGTGGATTATATACTTAGCCATTACATTTTATGTCTCACACGTTTTGTTGACTGAGTATGAATTGTGTGAGCATTTACTATATTGTCATCCATTATAGTCCTGTGTAATATTAACTAATACGAGATTCGTCAGGTATATCAAGTAAAATGTTTGAAATCGTGGTGAGTCTCAGAGTGCTTTGCAGTGTTGGATAATAAAATGAATAGTAAAAGTGTACAATAATAATTTATTTTTTACTGATGCTTAGTTCCATTTCCTACGATTCAATGATTCTGTGGTTTGGAATTCAATCTGCACCTGAGCTGTAAAACAGAAATACAATATTATCTGTACTACCTGTTTACTTTCTCTATTGATTATACCGATAAATATAATTTGATGAGTCAGCATTTGGAGTTCGGACAGGTACTAAGTGTAGAATCGGAGGTGCTCATAAATAAATGGATCGGAATGATATAGCAGGATGTGAATGTCTTTTCCATTCTCCTGGAATTAGTGGCTTGGAGGGACTCCTGCCTTAAAGACATTTCTTTTTATTAAGACAATTGCCTAAATAAATGTGACCATAAAATGGGAATCGATACGAGTCGTTGTTGCATGTACAGCTCATAATATATTATGTTGCATATAGTACGGACGATAAACATTGAAGACCTGTACCTTTGTAATTCACACCAAAGGCTCTTTTTTCGCTTCGTTTACTGTCATATGGAAGAAAGTGCCTATTAACGGCAATTTCATTACCTAACCCAATCTAAACGTGACGTTCATTGTGCTTTCTCTTTTAAGTTCATTATCTTCACCCGCAATATAAATATAAGCCACCACATCTTTGTATGTAGTCTTGTTCAGGACTAGGACATATCTGGTAACTATTTATAGGGCATAAATTTTGATATCGACACACTACCTTTACGGAAACTTTTTCATTGCTGGTACATGACATAAACATCATAATGAATATTTCTATATTGACATTGTGAAATCTATTAATATGACCAATCAAATGAATCCAGTTATTCCAAATACAGTTTTTTTTTCATTACTGGTACATGACATTAACAATATTAGACTGATTTATTCTTCGCATATCTTCGCATATCTTCTAACATACAAGGATTCACATGAACATTGATAGACAATTACAGATTTGTTATACCGTCCCGCAGTACACGTATGATTTCTTTAATAGCATAGTATGTGGTACATAATAGTTATAGACAATCATAACAGCCATTCATGACATGTTAGTAGAGCATTTATCCGATCATAGATAAGTACATAGGTAATACAATAAATAAATACAAGGGTTTCTACGAGTATAAACGTGAAGGGAACGGGTGCTAACTACTTGACATAATCAGCGATCAGACATAATAAATTGATAATAATTATCCTTTAAATCAACAGCTTGTAGTCATTAGTTTGTGCATCATGATAGTCATCAATATTTGAACTGCACTTTGAAAATTAAATGTGTTTCCTGTACACTTGTATATATGTACTTTATTTTCATTAACTTAATAGCGCATTGACTGCTAGGGTACATTTAATATTACAGTTAGCTTAGCACATCTCAAGTGGGAAAGGGTAAACTGGACACTATAGAGTTATGTGAGTCAGTTTTTAGCAACCTGGGGTATACTCGTGGAAAATTGCTGCGAATAAATCCGGATTGCAACTGATGATATAATAGCTACTATGTAGAATAATAAATGCAAGGACAATTTGCTTAAGTAGTCAACTAAGAGCATTGCTTAATGTAATTAATAGAGCCAACTATTGACCTTAATTAAAAAAATTTGAGCAAATTAGTCCATTTAGGGAAATATTTATGCTTGTCCTTGTACTAGAAGTCAGTGTATTGTAACTTGTTCTTGTTTGATTGCGTCAATAATAATGCTATTAAGCAAGTGAGAGCTTTAAAGCAGTTTTTACAAGTCAACAATGCAATTGAAGAAGCATTGATGTGTGCGGAAGCAATAAGCCATGATGCAAGAAGCATTCACGCGTTGAAAATAGTAGAGTTCCTTTGGCTGCCCGTGTCCACTGCCCACTTTTTGCTTTTCTCCGGAGAAAACCAACAAAACGAGTTTAGGCATCGTGACGTGATTCTTTTAGTATGTAATTAGATTTGATTGTCCTAGTGTTTACTTAGTAAAGTAAAACCGGGTATGACGTGCATGTATTCCTTATTTTGTCCATTTGCGTATTAACTCGGTTCGAGCTCTCTGTTTACGTTTTAAATGGCTATAGTTATCGGTGGCTAATATTATAGTATTTGTGTTCCTACTTAGGTATCAGCAGGGAAGTTAGGGAAGTCACCCATACATTACTTACTGTTAAAGCTCCATTTGAAATAATTGGAAGGCTCTCATGGCGTAATTTAAAACGCAAATGGAATTTAATTGG
>JABASH010003639.1:0-15959 GCA_019776445.1 Tomocerus maximus | reverse complement strand
GGAGAACACGTAGAAAACACCAAAATTATCCATCGGAGGCGCCTGGATTTTTAAGTCGAGGGTATAAACTAGTCCATGTCATGTTGGACCAGGTTTAGTAAAATTGATGTACAAACTTACTATAGTACGTGTATAAGCTCCCCAACTGTACAAACTAACTGTAACATATATAAGAAAGGAACAACGGAAATATTTTTTCCTTTTGCTCCATTGTCTTTTTACTTATGTCTAAATAGAATTTGGAATGGTGGGATATATTAATTAGAAGGAAAGAGATAATGAATGCAAAAATGATTATTGGGATGGAAAGCTATAAAACAGATAATAATTTACATTCTGAATAAGTCCTTTGTACAAGTCTGTGATAGAGATTACATAAAGCCCTCCACCATTGGTCTCGCCTCCAGTGCCAAATAAGACGAGGTCCAAACCATCAGGCCTCGTTAAGATCTGAGGAGAGTAGTAACTTTCCTTCCTGTCGGGAGTAGTAACCCATTGCAAAATGTTTCCATCCTTTCCACTCAGAAGAACGATTCTACCAGACAGCCGAGTTTTACTACCTAGAGTTTTAACAGAAAATAATCTTAAGTTACGTCCGTTTCATTGAATGCCTCTCATAACTCGCAATTTCTGCAGCACAATCTGTTAACTTGGCCTGTCCAATTCCGAAAAGTAGAATTATTTGATAGGATAGGAAGACAAGTAAATCTCGCTGTGAAAGTTTATGTGCGTAAGTATTTTACCTAAAAGCATGAACAACTGAGCATATTTATGTTGTTACATATGAAACTAGATAGACATTAGATTCCCATTACTTAAAGTGCAATTTAAAGAGTCGGTCACCAAATGTATAAGTAGTGAGTAAACATGTAGGCATAGTATTATTCCTCGGACCACTTCAGTTAGCTGACTAATTATTTATTCACAAAAAGTCTCATCTCAAGTGTAATCTCTGTGAGGAAACTCTTGATGTCAACTTCCTTATTGACTTTGGTTATTTTATCTGATTTTTACATTTTTAAGACTTTTTCTACCTAATGCTGAAAATTTTATCATTACCATTAATCCCGATTAGTTATCTAATTTGCATTATTTATAGCAAAGGTTTTTAATTTTTCATTACCTACCATAGATCCACAGAATTCTAGATCTGGGCTACATGACCTGAAATTAAAGATATCTGAAAATGGAAGTAAAAACGAGAGACATTAATAAGTAAGCATATTTTTGAATCTATATTTTGAATATTTATGAATCTAGGTGCATACTTTCCCCAACTGCGGTTAAAGAGGTTTTCTGTTATCGGTTATTTTTCTTTTACAGGGTAGATTATTCTAACTCAAGTCCGTCGAAAGAGGGACTACTGGGTACTACACGGACTCCTATCATTTTACTTCCTATTTTACTTTTAACGATATTATAAATGTTACTTAGATAAGAAAGTCTTCGATCTAAAAGAGTCGCTAATGTAATTTTAATGTCAAAAATATTATGCGCATATGTACTTCATATGGTTGACCAGAAGGTAAGAAGGTAACGTAAGTCTTTTAAGATGAACTTTCGTTGAACTTTCAAAAATTTCAACTGCCAGAGTAATTTTCTACTTAAAGTCTTGGTGTGATTATGAAAACAATTTTTTGCTTAATATTACCTAAAGTACTGGAATCTGACTCAATCTCACCTGAAGGTTAATTATCTAACTGCATTTTTAAAACAATATTCATTACGATGATTTATGTAGTATTAGTACTTTCCCGCAACATTACAATCAAGATACGTCATTTAGTTATTATTGCAATAAGTAGAATATACCTGGCTCAGCTAAAGGATCGCCACCATGAACGGCCAAAATGTCTATTACTCCATCATTGTTCAAGTCTCGCACGAATTGTGGCGTGTAAATATTCATAGTAGACACTTTTGCGGGACCATCTCCAAAGTTCCAGATCACCGAGCCATCATTTCCGCTCAAAGCACAGAAAACCTATTCAACATTATTTAATATTTAATATATGTACATACAAGTAATAGATGTCATGCTCAGTGTTTTCATAATAAAATGACATTCTGCATATACTAAGAACAACGAAAGTTTGATTAGGAATGGAGACAACTATGAGAAAGTAGGTCAAATGCTTACAAAATACGTTTCCTATGTGTGCACTAGTGATTTCCAAACCAAAATATCTGGCTAACTATTAATTTATCACAAAACTAATAACCAACTACACAACTTTGGAAAAACCGCAGCAGGGACGTAATGACAACTGTCAGTTATACTTTTGTTTTTCTTTCAGATCTATTTAATACAAGAGGTGAGGTGTACAAGAGGTATACAAATACAAGTAAATGAGCTCAGAATTGTAGAACACAAAAAATGATGAAAAATTTGTACTTGGGTTTCTAACCGGGACCAAGAAGTCTAACCGGGACGGAGTCTAAATTCGNAACCGGGACGGAGTCTAAATTCGAGGGACCGAGAAGTCTTACAGGGACCAAGTCCAACCGGGATCAAGAAGTCTAACCGGGACCAAGTCTAAGTGGCACCAAGTGAGTTGATACCTCAGTTTCATATACCAGAATTATATTTTTTATTATGGAACACCGAGCTAAGAACCTAGATCCTTTTAGAAGTAGTACAGTTTTGCATATATTTCTGTATTTCTGTTTCATACGTATCAAAATATATCGATTAGAGAAAGTAATTTAACTCCTAGTATTCATTACTTCTAATCGTATTATCCTAAAATATATTGTTATTGAGTCCAGTAGGCACTTCATTGATAGGAAAGTAAAATTAATTTCTCTGACAGGAAATTGGACTTTCTCTAGAAAGTAGACTTTCTCTCTTTAGACGGAAATCAATGCTTGCTTACTCCTGCTCTTCCTGCGACAAGACAGTCTTGAGTGCCATCTTGATTGAGGTCTTCGTTGCAGTTGAGTGCAAATATTTCGTGATCTGTCCAGTGCCGCCAGAGTTCCTTCCCGTCTATTCCGTCGAGGGCTAAAACTCCTCCGAAACATGGCTTTTGTCCACCGAAGTATATATCACAGACAAAATTGGGTACTCCATACCCATCTGCACCTGAAATTAAATTGAACATTTGAGTTATAATATAATATACTGAATATTCTAAGTAATCCTTAAAATAAATATTCATTATTAGATTTAATTGAATTTATATGTAATCAGATATGATTTTTGAAGTATATTTATTTGTCGAACAGTTTGAATTAAAAATAGAAATCTGCAGAAAATAACACAATTCGGATTAATACATTTCAAAACGGATAATTTCATTTATTTTAGTGAAAGCGTAGAAGTATAAGCCTATATGGTAAAATCCAGATGCAGTCAGGCAGTCATGCAAAAGTCGAAAAGTTATTTATAGGAAGTAATTCAGTAACTGTATGTACCTATATGATATTAATGTACATCCGTACCGTGCTAAACTGATATTTGTAACATTGTTAGTGTACTATATGTAGTGCTGCATCCTTTTGTGCATCAAATGTATAATTTTGTAACCAAAAATGAAATTGGAGAGTAAAACAGGTTGAGATGTGACGAGATGAAAGAAAAACAAGGAATTAAATGAGAATCGCTAGTTGGTTCCTAAGCCAAGCCTTTACATCTCTTTGACTTTGAAGTGTGTGAACTCTTTAAGTGCAGTAGTCAAGTCGTGTGTTGGTACAAAGTAGAAAATTCATGACTGTCGACAAGAAAAGTTAGTGTGCATGTTAAAGCAGTAAATCAACTAATTAAGTAACACACTTAGATACATGTAAGTCACAAATAGAGTTGATGTCAGAGAAGAAGTGTATGAATGAACCTGTTGCATAGCCAAAAACGATATCGTCGACTCCGTCCTTATTAGTATCTATCATACGAAAAGCAGATTCTGTAAGAAGTTTAGGGAACTGTCGGACCCAGACATCTTCAACTTGAATTTTATCACAAGGGATTAAGTTCTCCGCATCCACCGGTGCGTCGACTTTTTTCCATAAATTCAACATGCTCAAGGGCCACGAGACGTAACTTGTCAGGAAAGTTATCACGGCTATTAGACCTGCAATTTTTAAAATGCCACTCAGCTGTCCAACTTCATTACTCAACTGTTTCTCATCCACTTTGTTCGCTCCCATAAATATGTCCATGTTTCAAGGCTTTCCAAACACATGTGCATTTTATGAAAACAAGAAAGTCTTTGAGTGCTGGACACTTTTCATGATATTGAGCAAGTGGAGATAGAAACAATGTTTACACAGAACATTTACATAAAAGAGAGCTACAAAGTTTTATAGCATCAGCCAATGACTTACCTAACATGGCAAAGGTAGCTATTATGATGTAGCATATGGGCATGCACAAAACCCGTAGTGCTGGAGGAGAAGATCGAATATCCGTATGGAGACCCCCGTTCTTTATGTTGTCAAATCCGTACTGCGGAATTAAAATCATTATTAGCATCGCACATAATATAGGTAACATTTTAGTCAATCTAAATCGTAAACAAAGTCAACTGAAGTAATTAGTTTTACAACTGTGCAATTAAATCCCTCCATTAAGCACACGTTGTTCTAATTCTTCATCTAAAGCCCTTTAAATGCAGCCTAGGACAATTGTACTGTGTTTTACGTATACACAAAGCAGATAGTGATAGATCACACGACTTCATTTCTTATTTTAGTTTCATTATACTAGGAGACAGTCTATAACATTTGATTTATTTCACTACAAAATCGAAGCTTGGTAAAGACTAACCAAATATGGCATGAATGCAAGATGAGGACTATGGTCTATAAAGTCTGTAAAGATATCGTCGATGAAGTAGACTGGCTTATATGACTTCATTTCATGTCTGTTTCCTTTGAGAAATTACGTAGCAGCTTGAGTGAATGTAATTTTAAAACTACGTATTGAAGGAAAGGTCAAAGCGGAAGTATACTACATGGAGCTACCAGAAGTATTTTAATCGATTAATATATTTATACAGGATATGTCTGCGTTTCTCTACAGTTATAGAACAAAGTGAGTTTTCACTATGTAAACAGATTATCGTTACTTTGAAAAGCAGAGTTGGGTAAAGACTTCCTGTGCTATTTCTCTTTGTTTACTTAAGCTTGTTCCATTCTCTTTGACTGTTCACAGCAAGGTAGCTATAGTTCACAGGTTGCATTATTTAACCAATTTGCACCTTTTCCAAATCTAAACATTTATTCCTTGCTCCCACGTTCGTTATGCATCGTTAAGTTTTAATAAAACACTAAATATTATTTGCACTGTAGCTACAACCAGGTAGTGAAATGTTACTCTTGACTAATATAACGTTCAACAAAGCTACTGTCTTAATCCTTAATTTTAGCATCACAACCACAACATGTAGAAGACATTGTTTTTGTATGAGAGTAGTTTTATTAATATAAAATACTAATGATGAAATAACAGTAATAATCATTAAAACACCCCAGCACAACATAATACATACTGAAGGAATCGAATGTACGAAATATAGATACCTAGATACATCGGTCGAACTGCGTAAGCCAAACCAAGCCACCTAGGATGCTGCTCGGCTGATCTTGGCAATATTTGAAATGAAATTCAAGCAATAATACATAGAAAGGGCAATCCTATACATAACTGCCTTTCGTACTAGGACAGTGAACAAGAACAAACTGAAATCATAAATGAACATAAAATGTTTGACATGAGATTCTTATATGATATGGATAAGATCTGGATACGAGATATGAGATTTTGATATGAGATGAGTGCTTCTATTTAGCCCTAATATTATACTAGCTGTAAACCTAGCACTGCCTTGTGCTAGAGATTTGTTGAAATATGTAAAACTACTGCTGAGATGTGAGATTTTGATATGAGATGAGTGCTTCTATTTAGCCCTAATATTATACTAGCTGTAAACCTAGCACTGCCTTGTGCTAGAGATTTGTTGAAATATGTAAAACTACTGCGTTTGCGTACTAACAAGAATCCCATCATATCCATACGGGGAATTTTAGCGAGATTATATAGAAGTATTAGATTGTTTCACAATGTTTCATGAAAAGTAACCAAAGTTTTGCTAGCAGCATCACTAGCTACATTTACTCCCTTTCTGTGTCATAATTATAGGATCATTGAGAAAAGAAAATTAAAAAGCTCGATTGGGGAATGGCCTAGTAATTGGTAGCTATTTGTGTGGGTTTAATATTATAGGTGCTTTCTTATATAAGCGAACCATTTTCTTCCTCGGAGTCATCAACGGTTTTTTAGCCGTATCATATTCTGTTCTGTATCCATTTCGTCCTCCTCCACGTACAAATACATCATCTTCCACATCACTCAAGTCTGCCTCTTCGTAATTTTCATTGATTTCCAACTTCGTTTCATTCATCTTACAGGTCGGCATCATTATCCCCGATTTCCCTTCACA
The DNA here is from genome assembly GCA_019776445.1 of Tomocerus maximus. Classification (NCBI taxonomy): domain Eukaryota; kingdom Metazoa; phylum Arthropoda; class Collembola; order Entomobryomorpha; family Tomoceridae; genus Tomocerus; species Tomocerus maximus. Next base: position 9,519 of record JABASH010003639.1, on the reverse strand, counting down.
GAAACTGAAATGTCAAATTAAAATGGACTTACGTAGATCATTCATACTTTATGTCGATATGGATAATATTATTATGGATATTAGTTAGCATTTTCAGTTAGGAGTGCCTTTACATGGGACAAAATATTAAAATAGCAACAGCAACACATGCCATTATATTTTACAATTTCATAACTCATTACATTGCCCATATCACACAGGCTGTACGATTTGTAATAACGCTAGGATAGGAATTACCGGAACCATTGAGCTCTATATAATTATTTGCATTATATCCAACTGAATCATAATGTAGTACAAGTACAGAATGTGTACTTGACTGAAGGAAATCAGCATTTCTATTGGCCTTATGAAACCATTGGGAGGAAGTTCGTCCATATGGCATAAAATTGTGACTTGAATATTGTTGCCTTCTATACTGGGGTATTGCAGATTAGAGACCATATCAAGTATACATAGTATAGCTTATCATTTTTCTATACATTATATGATGCAGCCATAAGCTATCAAATGCCAGTAAAAGCACAGAATGTAGTAACAGTAGTAAGGGACGCTTTTATGTGCTATAAAAATATCAATGCGACAAGAATGACAATTTGACAATTATACATCAAAGTAGAATCACATTTTTTTAATAGAAGGTACTAGGTACCTAACTCTCATCTCTAAATATAGAACGCAATAAATCATCAAAACATTCTGACATGGATCATTAAAAATTCTGACGGAGCCAATAAGCAAGCATCTTTTTGCAGAGAAAAGCTTTCAAACTTTCAACCACATTTTCTAAATGTGTGCAAAGGATTTGCTAGCTTTGCAAAATGCAAGCTGTCGAGATATTCAGTTAGTCGGTCATAAAATCTAAGGGCTTTATAACGTAGCTTGAGGGAAGCACGAGATTGTGTTAAAACACAAGCGAGTGCTACGTGTACTTTCCTCCAACCACGTCAAAGACGCATGACGCATATTCAAAATGCTGCTGGGGAAATGAAAGTTCATCATGTTATGATTATGCATATGAACCCCACAATTCAAATGCATTCAAACTTCAAATCTTATACATACATACATTTCATCTATATTTTTAATCTAATTTATGCTCGGGCAAGGTTTATGTACACTTGTACAGTATGCAGTCCACTTCTACTCCTTCGAGAGCATATAAGACTTTTGTAATCCAACCTTGTACTACGTAATTAATAGACATATAGAATTACCCGCATCATGTTTTGCATATTATGGTAAGTACTTTAATTAAGATTAAGCATGCCTATTTATAGATACGACCTAGGAGATATCGACTGATATCCCAAGTCTTAGCACAAACCTATTCTGTTAAAACTAGTAGTCCTGCATCTGTATTATAAAAGTATTGATTACCTATATATTATCCTTTTAGCTCGCCCGCGAAAGCGAGCTTATAGAACCTCACAGTCCGTTCGTTCGTGAGTATGCACGATAACTCTCGAGCGCATTGACGCACGTTGACCAAACTTGGAAAATACATTGCTTATGAACCAGTGACGAACCCAAGGTGGGTAATGTTCTATAGTAACAAATTTCATAGTTTTCGTTGGACAAAGTCTGTGGGACAAGAACATGCCCAACCAGATATTATGGGTCTAGCCAAATTCTTTTGTTCGCGAGTTGGAGTAGGAGGAGCTTCCCATTGTTCGGCGAGGCCTTTCAGACCACAGAACGGCTGGATCCATAATAACCTCAGTCCTGTCTTGGATCGCATTGCCACATACAATCAAATCACTCTATAGCTCCTAAACGAATATTATTATCGAAATGAGGTGACCACCATTCGAAAGAGAACAAAATTTTCAATCAGGCAGTTTAAGAAGTAGTTTTTCAGTTTCGGTCTAATTCGCATCGCCACAGCAAAGTGCTGGGACAGCTCGTTCCAGACTTTGTCCATTTCATTGCAATGCTAAAAAGGAGTAGTTTCCCCACCTGTCATACTGCCGGGGAATGTGTTACTAAAGAAATTTACCCGCCTTGGACGAACCCTATTGAAACTAGACCAAATCGGTCTACTGGTGGCCAAGATACCGCGCGCTCACTTTTAATTTTAATAATCGAAGTATGACTTTACAAAATTTAATAACGTTTACCAAAGGTTCTGCCTGATGGTTTTGATGATATTCTTCAATGGTTAAAAATATTTAATACTATTTCTAAGCAAATTGACTTATTATAGTAAACTTACTAACAAAAAACCCAATTCCATTCTCCATCCAGGAGATTATATAGAAGCAGATGCTAGAATAAAGACTCTCTGTTCATTTTAATAGTCAAAATTATTTGTCTTGACTTTCTATTTGGTAGTCAAAATTACTCTATTTGAATTTCTGTTTATTTTGTTAGTCAAAGTTACTTTCTTTGACTTTCTGTTCATTTCAACAATCAAAATTACTTGATTTGACTCTGTTTATTATGATAGTCAAAATATGTAAGTACACACGCACAAGGCTACAGTAACTAAAAAATTCGTGTTTCCAAATAAATTATTACTAATTTTAAACTGTGTACACGACCTCCTTCACTCGGGCGAGCTTCTGTTACGGCTTGCCGTAGGTTTTTAGTTTTTATCGAACCGTAATTTATTTTTTGTCGCTTTGACCCAAGATGAAGATTTTAAAATGAAAATATAGTAGGTAAAGCTAGATAGAGATAATTTGGGTCATGGATTGTAATCTACAGCATCTAGAAAGAGAAAGATACAAATTAAAGTTGTGTAAAAGTATTAAAAATACAAAAAAGTCCCTGGTGAAAGTCCCATATGGAGATAGCATAAAGAAAGAGAAAGTACTATGACAGATATATTCTTATCTTACGTTTTACTTATACTAGGTATCTTGGTCTCGTATAATAAGCCTTTTCACAAACACGCTATATTTTCATAATTTGTATTAGAAGAGAAAACGATAAAGTAAAAGTAATTTTACATGCGATGCATACAATTAGTAAACATAAACACAGCCTAACACGTAGTCACTTTTACCGGGTATGTTTCTCACAGTGATTTCTTGCATACGATTAAATTAAAAGCTTTGCCAACACTATTGATTGTATCGCACGGTGATCCATAGTCCACAACATTCTAAGCTTTCAAGGCAATTCATGTCTAATGTTTTGCATTACTACGCTTAAGTAAATCATGCAAAAGTCACGTTGTTGGTGTGATATGAAAATTGACATTACTATTAACTTTGGCAAAATTGACATTGACTTACAGGAAAATACATTAGATAATGACATATAATATATTATAAATATGTTTACTTGGTTTACTTACCTACCTGTGGAAGACTTTTAATTTCTGGGTTATTCCTACTAGAAAAGAAAGCAACGATAAATAATCAGCAGCGCGTCAAAGTCAAGTAGAAGGTAAATACCAAGAGTACACGTTGTCAAATCGCGTTGGTACGAATAACGTATCGACGATGAACAGAAATACTATCGTATTTCACTTACAATTGTAAATATTACATCTCTACACAGATGTCCATTGACATACTAATAGCAAATCACACATAACAGGAAACTAATTGAAAAAAACTAAGCGTGAGTAGTCGTAAATAGGTTAAGTTGAAATAGAGTTGAAATTTCTAGTCGTTGGAGTATAAACTGAAAGAACTGGAATTGCTCTGGTTATTCCCCATTCGAAAGTAAAGACGTGAATGAGAGAGGGAAAGTAGACTGGACAGACAGAAAGCAGAGAAGAGACAAAAGGATGAAAATATCGGCTAACACAGATAGAAGTCGGGAGAAAGTTGACTACCTTCACTGTACAACAGTTGAATTTCTTGGAATGGTAGGGATGTAACAGAACAGATGTAGGTGAAATATCAAATTTGTACTGGAGAAAGTTATCAGAGTTGGATGTACCTATCTATAGAATGTATACTGCTTCTAGTTCTGTGTCAGACTACTCTCTGCCTAGTGGAAGGTATAGGAATATTAAAATAGGAGCCACAAACCTAAAAGGCATATGTCTTAAGGATGTGTGTACTAAGTATTTTGCTTTCCCTGCTGAAAGACCAAGTTGAATAAAGCAACATAAAATCTAACATCCAACATGCGCACCATCATCCATAAATAGAGTTCTAGTCGACTCGACTTAAACTCAACTAGTATGTGTAGGTAACAGCCTATGCACTTCCATCCAGCAGCACGTTCCTCATAGTCAATGGGAGAAATGTCTCATTGAGCCACTCCGCCACAGTCTATTCAACATTCAACTCTACACAGAGATATACCTAATGCATAACTTAAGCCTATAGCTCTTTTCCAGTCTTCCGATAATAATACCTACATAGATACTACGCTATGTTCGTGTATGTATATTCTGCATTACAATAAAGTAGCCATGCAACATCTACCAAGTGTCCTATGACACAACTTTCATTGACCTTATTTTAATTACACTTAATTATAACTTTTTCTTGCGATAAATAATTTTATTATCAATACCTTTAACAAGCAAGTAAAACTACTGATGTTTTAAGATAATGGAACAGGTAACGTATACTACATCAACATCATTAAATTCTAAAGTCAGCTATACCTATAGCTAGCATCGAACAAGCTTTAGAAGAAAGGAAGGCAAAAGAGAAAGCCAATACTTTGCAGTGTTATAAAAACTACAGATTTGAAAGTTGCTAGGACCGTAAAAGCTTTAGTAAACACTTCGGGACATTTTTTAAACGAAAAATACTGTCCTTATAGATTACATAAATAAATCACAATATTTTCTCTTTACACTAAGGCGGGTAATATTCTCCTAACAGATATGTATGGCACTTTATGCTAACTAACAATGAAACTTTTGCCAGATCTTTTAGAAAAGGTGAAAGTGATTTTGGTGAAAGTTGGTGAAATTTTTATATGACGCTAGCATGAAAAAAAAGAAAGTGGTATATTTGGAGAATATTTCCTTTCTCTGCAGTATCTTTCTGCTTACTTCAGTGGGTTAATTTATTTAATTTAATTTGGAGACGCAAAAAAACTTTCTAACTCAATGGAAAAACATCCTGGTTCGTGGAAAAGAAAAGAATCTGTTTTGGCATCAAAGGGAAAGCATAACATTGCATCTGGCATTAAGGTATAGTGTTCTTGGGGAATTGAATACAGGTGTGATATGGGCACTGTGTTGGATATACTTTGTATAGAATGTATGGAAAATATATAATTGTTTGGAGTACGCAGTAGACGAAGAGAAATGGGATATGGTTATTACTATGCAGTATGCTTATTAGCATGCACATTTTGCTTTCACAGAGATAACACATTTAACCTTATAGGTAGCTATTATTCGGGCAGCTGCCAAGTTTTCCATTGTACCTGACTTGGCCACAAAGAACAGAGCGTATAACCAAAACTTGAAACTATCTAGCAATAAGTAAGTTTAGCGAGGGTAATGCACACAGCGGATTCCTTTTGGTGGTGTGGAATGTAATGTAACTGGCAAAATCGATTAGAGCTCGCTTGTCATGTCCTACTCATAGAAAAGTTAAACCAAGTATGAGTAGGCCAAAAATCTTATTCAGTCAAGCCAACGAAGCCACATCTGAACTGAAGTGATATCTGTCTGTGCATTCGAAGCGTAGCTCCCTTTTATGCAATTTAAAACTGAAATAGCAAACTGCGAATAGGACGGCCTAATGCTAGTGTAAGACATGTACCTACTTATACATCAGATTTAAAATGTACACATATCAAAAAAGAAAGGACATTTTATATTCTTTCTTGGATGTCCTTGCATTTAGCTCACAGATCTCAAAGTCTGTTATCGTGACTTTGTTGTGCATAAATATCAGCATGAGACCAACCAAAGAAACACTAGTGACATATCAGTACGTGGCACTGCCAAAGAGCATTCGTGTGTACTTGCTCTGAACATGTACCTAGGTGGTTGAATTGAACCTGATAAAAAGGACTCAACCATACAAACTGAAAGAAATCTGAGAAAATCTTTCTAATTAAATTATGCTAAATTACAAAGAAGTTACATTATCCCTAATTACATGAAGTAAGCACACTTTTGTTAGTTTTGTGTTATTAATAGACATTGAAACCTACATTTGGTATTGGTAATGTTGTAAATTATATAAAATCTACCACTCGTCAAAGCGACGCTTGTGGTATATCTTTCTCCGGAGGGGACCAGCAATTAAATAAAGCAATTTTTTAAAAATAGTGAATCATCAAAAAACGGTTAATATTTTCACGATCAGAAAGTCAATGGTCAATATATTCCATCCCCGGGTTTCATTTGTTTCCCCAAATCTATATTTCATGATCTTAGCTATTATCCATGACTGGCAAATAGAAAATGCAATAAAGGACATACGCATTCCAAGTTGACCTCGCATCTTCTTCCTTGATTTCCGCCAGTTTTTCCAATCCTGTCTTTATTTTCATTTTCTTGTAATGTTTATACTTGAGTAGAGAGTTTAGTGGACACTAGTAATTGTGCATTTGTTTCTTAGAAATTGTAAATTGACCATTGCTGAAATGAGAGTTAGATTTTTCTCAGTTGGTATTTTTATCCATTGCATTTCTCCGTTTTTAATTCTTGCTTGATAAAAAAAAGTTTGTAGGGAAGTTAGGACGAAAACTAGAAGGCAGTCATTCCACAGTGCATGTATTCATGACAAGAAAGTCTGTAATAAAGATTAGAAGCTATTAAAGATTTTATGGGGAAAGTTTATTAGCTTCCGTGCTTTCTTAGGCAGTATTAATATTTCAATAGAACGACGACCTTGGACTACTTGGCATAAGGTAGTTGGCAATTGGTATTTTAAAGGTAATTTTTAGCTTGATCAAATATCACTGATTGAACACAAGCCTAGAAAAATATGACAAGAATGTAAGGAATTAGGATACGGGAGAAAGTTTTTCTCCGTGTTATCCTAATACTTTGGAGTGCTTAGTCCGGTTTCATTCATGAACACCAACGTACTCTTTGAGATAAATACACCGTTATTCAGGACTATGTAAATATGTGTGCAGAACTACTTTGTTTTGCTATTTTTGGTCCGAATCCGAGATCCAATTTAAACTTAAACTACTAAACAAACATCAATACGGCAAAATCCCTCACGCTTCGTACTTAATACGTACAAATAATGCTGTCTTGAAAAAAGTATTTTGCCTTTTGATATTCAACTAGAGTTATTAGTAGAATTAGGTAAGATATTTACATGCATGAGAGGCATTTTTCTGATATGAGGAAAATAATAACACGTTTTTCGTGTCAAGACAATAACATCGGAGGAGATGCAAATGGCAACCAATTTTCTCGCCTTCTCCGACTTAGTCGTAAGGTAAAGTTTAAATCCCACGACGGAAACGGAATAGGATTACTGGAATCTTCTACTTGCTACTAATGAGACAGTTTCCTTTTCACATATGGAAGGAAAAGGCTTACTACAAACGAGCCACTACACAAACACACTCAGTTGCCAACGCCGAGTTAAGGTACTCAACTAACCAAGAGTGCATATTAAAGATCAGGCACAGCAGTGGAAAAACTTCCACACGCCTTTTACATGGACACGTTTCTTATCTTTTATGATTATAGAGCGTTGTTATGTTTGTACCGTTTGTATTGAAACTCACTTTAGGATAAAACAACCTGGTATATTTTAATAATTTTAATGTCCCAAGTATTTTCATGTTCTTACTTTCTACATTACGATGGAATGTATTAAGTAAAGCTACTCAAAATTTAAAAACAAAGACTTAATCATCTTGAAATGTGATATGAATGAGATTTCACAGAAAATGCTACTAAAATGTTTGTATATTATAGCTTGACAAATAAAGAAGAGTTAGTAGAACAAGAACCTATTAAATGGGATAATTACGTGAAAACTGCAGATTTCGATACGTACTACTGCACTATAGTTTGTAAAGCAAATTGAGTTTGAATACAAACGGTATATTTGTAGTGGAGGGAGTCACTTGCACTGAATGCAGATTGCAGAGGACTGAAGAAGACAGAGCTGAATGTTTTCCTTCCCTGACTCCACATACTCAAATTGCTACTGATAAAAATGTGACAAAAATATTTTATCTCTATGTATAGAATATCAACTAGGTTTTATTCTGTTTATACTGGTATATAAGTACGAGTTTAACTTTCTCGAGGTTGGAGGAAAAATTACATTTGAATACATATTCGACTACCATATTTACCTATATAGATTAACTTGTTTATAGTAACCTCAAAGAAAGTGAAACAGAAACCTATAATCCAGCTGCATGCGTTGAGCACTGCAAGCAAACCTTTTCATCGCTGCTGTTGCTTGCGTCATCCAGCGTTTTTCTTACTCTCGTGTCCCTGCTACATACGGGTATTATTCCTTTATTTATAAAATCAGAATTGAGATCGTGTGGAGAATGCATATAATACATTCTTTGAGTGGTACAAATTTAATTTGGGATACATTTGCGTCCAAAATTCGTAAAAGTCCCATTGTATCATTCAACTAAGAACGTACTATAAATAATAGTATTGGTAATTCACAGTTATTTTCGTTAACACATGCCATAGATCACAATCTATTTAGAAAATATAGTAGCTAAAAGATTTATCCTATTAACGAGATTAATTACTGCGGATACATTCATACATTATTGGAGATCGTTACTGTTTTGAAGCCAAAAGAATAAATACGTAGCTTAATTGCAAGCTTAATAGCATTGCTTAATTCAGAGGGATTAGTAAAGTAGGATTTTCAGGCGAGGATAAATTAGAATCCACCATATCCCCATGGACAAAGCATTTATCTCCCATTTATCACCAGTCACCTAGAAAATTCAGCAGCAAATCAGTTCCACTGGAAGACAGAAAGGATGTATGTATTTCTATTTATTCTCTACTCTCTGCTACTTAAATCTATTTGCAATCGCAACTGACAGGATCGAATTGCGCAATGTGCAAATAAGTGTCGAGTATTGTAACAGGTCAAGATTGAATTAAAATGCTAAAAGAAGTACAGGATGTAGAACTCAAGAATATTTCTAATCTCCTCTGAGGAACTACATTTAGTTAAATCTTATGTGTTCCAATTTACTCAGAACTTCAATCTTACAAAGTAGGTATTAGAATTTCGTTTGCTTTATAACCTTCAATAAAGTACCTCACACTTCCACCAGCTTGCTGCAGTACAGAAGCTAAAAGAATTATAGACTGGGAAGTAATGTGAATCTTCGGATTCTGTCTACTATTTCCTAAGCTATGCAAAGTAATAGAGGTATCGTAGTATTTCGAGCTGAAGTTTAATTTTCAACCGGGTATAATTTACTCACTGAATCAATGAACGTTACTTACATTATGCTAAGTACTATCTGAATGAATCCCCTGAATACTAGTACGGATTATTATTTTGTGTCGACAGTACTTATCTGTGATCTCCGGCAGTTAAATTACTTATTACCTTTTTGTTAACACATTTTAATATTCATTACTTCGGAGCGAGAGATCTACCAACATGCCTTAAT